>BLKR01007452.1:0-37301 GCA_011170035.1 Teleogryllus occipitalis | reverse complement strand
ATATATATATATATATATATATATATACATACACACACACGCGCAGAGTCTCTATCTTAACGGGCAACCCACGACTGGTAGGACCTGTTCATGTTTTGGCAATTTAGCAACCGCGTGTCTTTGACTCCTTTGAAGAGAGCCGTGGCTAGTCGAGGCAGCGGGCGGGGAGGTGAGCGTCAGGTCATAAGCTGCGGCCACTTCCCTGTTTCTGTGTCCTTCCAATTCAAGGGTTTTGGCAGGGGCAGATTCGCGGCTTTACACGCCAGTATCTTTTCGCGCTGCGAGGGGGTTCGGTTGGAGTGGACAGACATGAGCGGGCACACAAAACGTCTCTAGGCGATTCTCTCCATTATGCTAAAGAAAAACACTGCAATACTGAAGATGTGAAGGGAAGTTGACGTAATCGATTCGATCGATTAAAGAGTAATCGATTTCTGTTAAGAAATCTGGTAAGATTTCTGTTAAGCAACGTAACAATAATTGTTTAGTGAAAGCCGGTTCAGAGAGAAATCAGCAAAACATCTCGTGAAACATTACCACCAAGCTCTTCATTTTTATAACAATAAAAATAATAATAGATTATGATTTATTATGTTTCGGCCATTTATGTCTACTCTACATGTTATCTTCCAAGGTTCCGGAGAGATTAACATGAGTAATTACAGGGAATAGCTTTTTATGGCTGTATCCCCTGATAAGACAAGGTTGTTACGCCTTGAATTATGAATAATGAGGTGATAGGAAGATAATGAGGGGTGAAGGGACAGTCACAAATACGACCATGCCTACACATGACTCAAACGTGCAGCCTCCTTGGTGCAGACCCGGTGGTATAATGCGGATTCGGTGGTATAGCGGTTAGCGTATCGGACTGTTGTACCCGAGTTTGCGGTTTCAAATCCGATCAATGCCATGGATTTTTAAGGGCGAAAAAATCCTTCGTACGCCTTCCTTCGGAGGGGAAGTAAAGCCGGCTGTCCCACGTAGTAGATTTACTGCATGTAAATGATCCTCAAGCCTAAGTGAAGCTTCTGAGCAAAATTGAGTTCCGCCTGTTTCGTCGCCAAGATAATACCTCCTTTCTCCACTAGGTAGTGAAAGGAGCGTAACGAAATTTGCGTGGTTAGACGGAAGAGCGAGCCTGATGGCCCGATTCTCGCCACGTAAAATAAGGCATTAACTAACTAACAGACGACGGCTGCCACAACCGTCTGCGCCATGAGGCCGGCATTATTTTGTTGTTATGTTTATGGTTTTTGTCATTATTGTTATTTTTATCGTTATCGTTACTATTATTGTTACGGAAACTGCAAATTAAACAAAGAAAATCGTAATAAAAATCATAAAATATGAATAAAATACAAATAAATAGAAAATTAATAGTTTTTGAAAATGATCAATAAAAAATAAAATTTAAATTTCTTAAGATGACGACGAAATTGACCTTCCAGTAAATGCTTAAAATGACCACCATTTGCGAAGAGAAGGTTGTTTACTCTTAGTGTAGAGGCTGCAGTACGTTGAAGAGTAACAAGGACAGATTAAGTGCTTTGTCTCTCTTCCAACTAAAATTGGCCACATTCTCCCAGCCGAAAATCTGAGGGCACGCAACAGGGAGTCATTAAAAGTGAACGGGATACCGATGGTATTTTACGTGTTGCCAAATTGCCAAATTGTCTGGATGGTGTTCCCAGACATATATATGTTTGAAGGATTTATTATTATCAGGTGTAATCCTTGCATGTCAGGTACCATCGCTCATCAACATGAAGCGTTACCCATTGAAACTTTTCGAAACAAGAAAATTGTAATTTTATTTACACAATAAATTCCTCTTACCAACCTTCTGGTTAATGAAAGTGTAGGCATTTCCGGTCGGAGTCAGTAACTACTTAGCATTTCGTGAGACACAAGTGTTTCGTCTGCCATTTCGCGATTATAATGCGACCTTCCTCAGGGATAAAAAATGAAACATAAGAACACTTTTGCCCTGAGGAAGGTCGCGGAATGGCGGCCTAAAAGATGGCACTTACGCCAAGCACGCGGCATCTCCCGGACTGCCAAGAAGGTACTACTGGTTTGTGTAAGAATAACACTTGTCTATCTTCCCTTCGTGTTTATTGTAATTAGCGTAAACTACCAACCTTGGGAAGGGGGGTTGTCCCGAACGGAAGGTCGAGTAAATGGTAAAAGATATCCGTGATTTCCACCGGGATGAAGAAGTTAGCCAAGTCGAGGGGCCCCTTTACCTTCGCGTAAGACTCAAGGCCCCAGCGTCCGCTGCTCATTCTCCTCCACGCGGTAGCGTTTAGCTGCGCAAAAGACGAGAAATATTCATTGGTTAGTGATTCAAGGTGCGTCAACCGCTAAGTTCATTAGTCCCGTAAGCGTAGTCCGTGATTATTCGTCGAGAAATAGTCTTCCTCTGGCGCATGGTGAGATCCGATACCGACCAACACGTCGGCTATCGGGGTTTCCCTAACCAGTTTCATTTATTTATTTATTTATTCATTTATTTTACGTCAAAAAACAGTGCAAACTGCGTATGACGTGCTATGGGGAAAAATGTATTGTGTGCACATTTTCAAAATTCTGTGATCCCTACACTAAGTCATATACTACTTAAATTTAAAAAAAAACCTCCCATGTAATAAAATCTATTTTCAAGGATAAATAAGCAATAAATTTTGGCTCTTATCCATGTTGTCCAGATATCCCCCATGATTGGGATACTGCGACAACCAGAGCAAGCTCTAAATTCCTAGCAGGACTCCGCCATGTGTGATAGTATAGTGCACATAAGTGTGCGGGTGTGTAAGTAAGGGGTGAAGACGCTGGTTAAAAGTGTGCACATAAATAATCATTTTAAACTTTTTCTTTACACTCACGCAAACGAAGCAAAAGAACGAATCTCTAAAATATTAATATATTGTAGCGTTTGTTTAAAGAGCTTTATAATGTAAGCTTTGAAAAAGGATCCCTCAACTTGGATAACCTCTTGGTCTCACCCATCTTCTTCACTTCAAGTAGGATTCGCACCTCCAGCACTCGCTGATCATTTTACTCCTTTCAAAAATGAATGGAAAACTTCAAAATGGCGACAGAGGGTAAAATGCAAAAAATAGTCCTCTTAAACTATTTATTTCCTTATTCTGAAGGGAAGCAACGCAAAAATCGTTTAAAAAATCTCAGAGTTACCTTTCAGACCGAGGTTGAATTCGATTCACTTGTCTATTTTGTGCCAAAATTCGACACTGAATGGACTCAAACTAAAACATATCTGTCAACAGCGCTGCACAGACAGCGGTGTTGCCATTGAGATATCAGTCTGTATTTCGACCCGAACTTCCCTCTCAATTGTATATGAGGGAACAAAATTTTATATTGTCTGCATTGTATTGCAAAGTATCAAGAAAGTAATACTTGCCTCGGTGTCGGCGTCCCCCAGGCCGTCAAAGGGGGTACACAGTTTACCGTTGAGTTCAAAGATCGATTTGCCAACTTTTCTCAGCTTCAGGTCTCTGAAATGGAACTCATCTGTCCCTCTCTGCTCTGGCGTGCATTCCACAGCGCCTTTGAAGTAGAAGTAGTAGGAGCCCTGAAAGGAAGTATATTTTTAAATATTTTCGTTTTCTAGTCATTTACACCGGTTACTGTAGCGCAGTGGTTACGGCGGCAGCCATGAGCTACGGAATCTGTAGGTTCGAATCCCGCTTTGGGCATGAGTGTTTGCTCTTTGCATCGTGGTACAGCAAGGCTTATATCAACCATCATACATTAGCATTAATACCATATTTCTTCCCAGTCCTGCCCTTCAAATGGTGTACAATTTTTGTTGAACTTAATTATTGAACTTATTATTGAACTTAATTATTGAAAATTGCTTAAGTTAGTTGCTTGGTTGCTTGTTAAATATTCCGGGCGCGTCAACAACAGGTCCCGTAAGTGCAGTGCGTGTTTTTGCTCAGGGAGGTGGCGGTGGTCTTTCCTTGCTGGATGGCGAGATCCGACGCTGACCTACCGTCGGCTAGTGGGGTTTGCCCCTAACCAGGACTCTCCCACCAGCGGGGCACCGCCCCAACCGGGACAACCTCTTAAGCTCCCGACCGGTCTCCCGGCATGTGTGGTAGTGTAGTGCATGTTAGTGTAAGTGTGTGTGTAAGGGGAGAGTATAGGAAGGACAAATCGCGCGCGGTCCGTAGCTTGTGAGCTAGGTCGAATTCAGCCGCTGTCTGGAGGAGAATTCTTGGGGCCGGCTGCTCTAATCGATAGTTTTCCGTGGTTTCTCCGATCAACACCAGGCGAATGCCGGAGCAGCACCCTAACAAACGGGCGGACCGCGCGCGATCTTTCCTTCCTCTTTCTTGTCCTATCCTCTATCCTTACACACACACACTTATACTAACATGCACTACACTCCCACATATTCCGGGAGACCGGACGGGAGCTTTGAACTTGTCCCAGTTGGGGCGGTGCCCCGCTGGTGGGAGAACACTGGGGAAACCCCACTAGCCGACAAGGTCGGCGCCGGATCTCGCTAACCAGGGGGAGGAAGCTCTCCGCAATCTCTCGGGGAAAACATGCGCTACACTTACGGGACTAATGACCACAGCCGTTGACGCGCCCGGAAACACCAGAAACTCAATTAATCAATCAATGAAAGTATAATTGAAATAAAAGATGCAATATTTAAACACACATTTAAACACATTCTCTTTTATATGAGCATCGCCATGATTGGTTTGGTCTGGAGACTCTTTTCACCATCTCATTCTGATAGGTCTATATTCTTTGTGCGCAATAATGCATGTATTTGGGGAAAATCGTTTCTTTGCTGTGTTTACTGGTGCTAGCATGGGCTTCAGTAATAAATCGTTTGAAATTACGACCTGTATACCAGCGTATTTCATAATCCCAGATGAAGTATGAAGTAAAGTGCTTATTTTGTTAACACTCACCGACGTCCAGTCTGCGGTGACGCTTGCAATCGCCAATAGTATTACAATCACACGGACCAATGTGTGCATCATCTCTGTCCGGTGTGCAATTCACTTCTACACCTTATTTGCTTACAAAACCCAAACCTATATTGTTATGGAAAGTGACAGGTATTATTACCACATGTATTGTTAAATATTTAATCTATCAAATTTAATTAAATCAGAAGTAGGAAAATGTCTCCTATAACTCAAAATACTGTCGCAGTTGGACTGAATTTTTTGATTTCATAAAAACCTACAATTTCCTTTGCTTATTGAGGAGATGCACTCGTTCATACATTTCTTACCTCTCTCAGTTTTCATTAAAATTATCAAACGGCAAACGAAAGTGAGGTTAAAACAATACTTGCAGTAATATAAAATATGTACAGTGAAAAGTTAAAAAAAAAACAATCAAAATCCTTGGATGACTGCTCGTTTTCAACTGTATGTTCTCCTTTGATTACGTATTTTACGTTTTTACGTATCTAACAAGCGTGCTATAATATTTTTTACTCACCCTCTCGAAAAAGTTGTTCTTTTCAAACTGATTATTCTAAAAAATAGTTATTCAATAAATATTAATTTTTTCAATAATACCAAGACAAATACTCCAAAATTAAGTTGCAAAAATTTAATATTATAGCATCAAATAGCACGATACTCTAATGCTATACAGCAGTAAGGAATACAAGCCTACTTCATGGATACGGCGGAACTAAACAATCCAACAAATGCTAATAGCATTCAATTAACTTCCTGTGATTGATAAAGCAAGCTACGTAATAAATGAAAAAGGTTTCTAAAAACATTTGTTAGGACGCCTGAAACCGGAAAATGCTAATGTAGTTCTGAAGTGGACCTTGATCATGCGCATTAAAAACTTTCATTTTTATTAACGTTAAAATTACAAAACGTGGCGGCGTGTACATCGTGTCGTACATTTTGAAATGACACAATATCCGCTAAGAAAGTGAATGATAGGGAAAAGCGAAGTAATGGAATTGGTCGTAGAATGGGAGCCCACTAAAACGGCTTGAATTACGGGCGCTAGAAAAATGAACTTTATGGTTGAGCGCTTCTAGGAAAGATTTGCTTTACTTTATCGCTACATACCGGAAGCGGTAGCTCAGTGCATCAACTGATGTCACTGCAGCGCCTCTGACCGGGAGTCCTGATGGCGGCAGGATTTTCGACACTAGCTTTTCTGCTAGGTCGAATTCAGTCGCTGTCTGGGGGAGAATTCTAGAAGTTCGGCTGCTCTGATCGGTAGTTTTCCGTGGTTTCTCCGATCAACACCAGGCGAATGCCGGAGCAGTACTTTACCAAACGGGCCACGGACCGCGCGCGATCTGACCTTCCTCTTCCTTGTCTTATCCTCTCCCCTTACACACACACACACACTTACACTAACATGCACTACACTACCACATATTCCGGGAGACCGGTCGGGAGCTTAGAGGTTGTCCCGGCTGGGCCGGTGCCCGGCTGGTGGGAGAGTCTTGGTTAGGGGGAAACCCCACTAGCCGACGGTAGGTCGGCGCCGGTTCTTGCCATCCAGCGGAGGAAGATCACCGCCATCTCCCGAAAAAAACATGCACTACACTAACGGGACTAATGACCACAGTAGTTGACACGGAAACAAAAAAATCAATCAATCAATTATCGCCACAGCTTACGCAGTAGAGAGAAAGTTATGTATTGTTGCGGGAAGAACGGCGAATTTTCGGCAGAAAAACTGATTGCTGGTCCCTGGTAACGAAAAAATATATGAATCCAGTTAGTAAATCCAGGAAAAGTATCCTCTAACACATGATGTAACCAGAATCTATGGTTTGTGGGTCCTTGATAACAAAAAATCAATTAACGTCCAAACATCCTCTGCGCCCACTAGCACCTAAACCGTACGTAGGATTTTTTCTGAAATGGATATTTCTCGGTTGATCTAACTCGACTCGAAGCTTTGTGATTTTGAAAAACAATTTTTAAAATTTGGGAGTACTTTATATGAAGCACCAGAGACATTTTCACAATTTTCTCTAAAATTGCCACAACATTTTTCTTAAAATATTGTGAAAGGTTAGAGTGAAATACACTTGGAAATACAAATGGCTTGGTCCGTTTCTCTCTGTTAACTCTGAATTTTCGAAAATTTCAAACGTTTGAAATTTTTTCGGCTAACTATTCCTACAATTACAAAATTGACGATAGAGATTTCTTTTTTCAAGTACATTTTTTTCTACAAAGTTCTTTCACTGAGTTCATGTTCTTTTTTTAAGTATTGCGTACAATATGTGCAGTATTAAAAAATATTCATGATTAGTGGGTATGATCAGGTGTTTGCGTTTGCGTGATTTTGAGTGGCTTTCATACATGAATTAAGGTAAGCTACCTGATCTTGCGTCTTCTTATTGCCTAATCATGAAATATGTGTCAATCAATATATTTAAAAAAATAAGGTATTCTGCTATGACTTCGTTAAGAGCTTCTACTGAACCGATTGTTGTATTTTTTCTTTTAAATGAAAGAATATGATCCCTAGATGTGTTATCAGATATTGTTTGTGTTGATTCACCAACATTTACGGTGTAAATTAATTAATTAAATAATTCTTTAATAGTACGCTTATCAATAGTCAAATGTTTTCTTTCAAAGGTTGGCAGTTTCAAAATCGATATACATGAGTCCATAGATGTGAGCCCACGCTGCTTGATGTTTTGTGTTGATTGTTGTGATTTGTTTACAATTCGTCAAGGTTTTGTTTCAGTGTAAAAATTTCATTGTGGTGTTGACAGTTTGCATGTATTTGCTTCTGTGGTGTATTTTGTAGAGAACATTCGCACAGTAGTGTTTGCTCAGTTGTAATACTTTAGTGAAGTTGTTTACAGGTTATGTCGAATTCCGAATCGTTGTCAACGCGCCCCAAAAGACGCAAACGTACATTAACAGAACGCAGGGAAAGAGAAAGTGTAGGTGTCGTGATAGTGAGGTCATTTCGTTTTCTATTGGGTCATAGTCTATGAAATGTCAGTTTTGTTCTGCTTTGTACTTTCCATGTGAGAGAAATTCTGCAAACGATTTACTCTGTGTGGCTTAAATGGGAAAATAACTATACCTTCGAGCAATATGCCAGAAGAAATCAAACAGTTGTTTATAGGAGATGATGACACATCAAAAAACTTAAGAAATAATATCCTTCAGTATAATAGTGCTATATCTTTTGTGCCGATATTGCATTGCTATCTGGTCATGGGCCATACGTGTTCAAAATTTTGGGAACTCCTCATCACAGAATATCTTCGTTATCCCCTCAAGATCCAAACAATGCAATATATTGTGAACATTAGTCTAGGTACAGTATTTTACATTTATCTCAGATCTCACCGTCAAATTTTGACGGGTTCTCACTAGTGTAAAAAGTAATTTTATTATAATTGAACTGTCATGTGTCTTATATTTTTTATTTTATTTTTATTTTATTTTTATTTTAGTGGTTGTTATTTACCTGATGATGGAGACGCAGCGAGAGGTTCTAAACTGAATGAAATTTGGAATAAATAATGGTATAATCATATAAAAAGCTGTAAAATTGAAATAATTGTGATTGTCTATAAAATTCAGTAGAACCTATTTTTAATATAAAGATACATTACATAAATACTATTACTATTCTATTATAGTGGAGCAAACATTTCTGGTTGTCAATTTTTTTCTACCACGCTCGTTTCTATTATTTATTCTTAATTCAACTAAGGTGGCAAACTGTTGGCAAAGGAGTGGGGATAGGTAATCCGAGGCTCAAGAACATGTGCGAGTATCGTATAGTACCATTATTTTCTATAGGTCATTTTTAGTTCGTATTAATTTTGAAGAATCTGCATGCCAAAATAATCGTGAGATCAGAAATAAATGGAAATAGCAGTTTGAAAATCTATACAAAAAGACCCTCCGAAACCTCCGTTTGGTTCTTCTTGTAGCTCCACGTGGCTACGCCACGTGTACCAGCCAGTTTACAGCTACTTTGCCACAAACGTGTAATCAAATATCTCCCCAAGGGTCTGTTAATACAGCATAACAGCAGGGGTGCGGTAAAAACCAAATTTGATCGACTCGTAATAATTATTGCATGTTGATGTTTTCTTGGTAATTAATTAACTCTTGTAATGAAATATAGAGTACATTTTCACCTCTTAATGGGTACTACCATGAATGTGTAACAGGAAATCTAATGGTTTTCCAACCTAAATGAAACCATTAACAGTGAGTCTGGGTTGTAATTTCAATATAAAACTAAATAAATCACTATGAATATAAATGAGATTCATATACTCTGGAATAGCTAATATCTTATTTAATGCGAGGGAAGAAATTACTCTGTTTTATATGCTTAAAATATTCAAATGAGGTTAATGAAATCCTGAAATTTTCATTTTATACTGTTTTGCTTAACATAATTTTTCTCACAGAAAATTAGAAAATCCACTCAATTATTTTCTTTTAAGGTAACCACGGGTAACATTGCCAGGGGTGAAACATTGCCACAACATCGAAAAATTTAAGTAGTGCAGTGTGTGTTGTAAATTTATTTTCTGGCTGTGTTCCCATAGTTATCTACTTCTCTTAGGAACATTATATCCAATCGTTTTTTGCGTTAAGTTACAGTTGCAACCTAAAATGTCCATAAATATGTATAATGTATTATAATGCAACCAAATCACGTAATCGAAACTTCGTTAATTTTGGGTCAATTGAGTTGAAATATACGGCATAGAAAAGTAAATGTGCCATATGATAGGTATGCTATGTCATGATTTAATAATTAATCATTATAAACAAGACAAAACATATTATTAGCATATAATGCTTGCAGGGTAACATTGCCATACTGGCCATCTTGTTTTTCTCATATTTATATCCTTTGAGAAGATATTCTTACATTGAAACAATTGACATTTGTGACTTTACATATCATTTCTAAAGCATATTACTTATAAATTGTAAAGATTTATTAATTATATTTAAATGCAAAATTCCTTTTTTGTTGTCGCATACTTGCAGTGTAACTTTGAGAATCACATCATTAATTTACTTTGTCTTGTTTTTAGAGAATGCCACGTTGAAAAATAAAAATGTTAATATCTAAGGATTTCAATCCTCAGATGAAGTGAAAATGCACCAAGCAATGGAAAATGTAAATAGTGAAAAATTAAGTTGGAAGAAGCTACTAAACTGCATGGAATTAGCAGGTCCACTTTGAATGACATGGATGAAGGTGACTTTGATGACACACTATCTAATTTACGCAAAGACTCCCCTGAAATCAGAAGAAATTACAAACACTTTAATAACTCGGCGTGCGCTATTCCGCCTTCAGATTGTAGTAATCAAAGAGCAAAGATAAGAGAAAGCATATCTATTAGCAGACTATTTTCCTAATAATCTGAGGCTCAATCCTATTTCTGGCATATCTCTCAATAACGTATTTTCTCGCTAAGCAGTTCTCTTCTGTGCCCCTATCAATTAACTACATTGCGTTGTCCAATATAGCAGAACCTCCCCCCTCAAGGTAGCAAAAATTCGAAAAACAAGAAATCCCCTGCAATTGGCAACTTCTCTGCCTTTGCACTCAAATAATTTCTCATCGCAGCATTGCATGACTTATTTAATGGATACCAAAGGCTAGATTATTTATTGGTTAGAAAATGAAAGTCATTTAAATTGAACGTTGTGTAAAATGTATAAAAAGTGACCTGTTAATATTCATCAAGGTAGGCTTTGTATACGTTGCCTTGCCCCAAAAAGACGTCAATAGCTTGAAAATTTAAAAAAAATTCAAATAAAAGAAACAAAAAAGGTACATTCCTCCGATATCGTAAGTTAATTTGAACGAGCTTGAATTTTATTGCTATTTTAAGTTGAATCAATGTACATAATTGACAAATTTGAGAACTTCCCTGCATGACGTGTCTAGGATCTATATGTATCTGTTAAAGGGTTTTAATATTCACATTGTACGAAACTCGAGCAAAGAACAAACAATTAACTCAATCGTTATATTATAGTAACTGAGAATAATGTTAAATGTAAGACATAGGATAAAGAAAAGCGATGATTTACCGACATACAAAATTATATACAACGGTAAAGAAGTATAAAGAACGGAGATGAAACAGAACACGAAAAATTAATGAAATGATGTGATAAGCAGGGCAATAAGAAAGGAAGAAAGGAAGAAAGAGGATCATAAGATGAGAGAAAAAGAAAGAATGAAGAAATTAAAGCAAAGAGAAAACGGAGCAAACCAAATGTTAGACGAAGCAGTAATAAAAATAGAAAGTGAGTGGGAGAACAAGAGAAGGAACGTAAAGTCTTGAGCTTGGTGAACAAGAGAAGGCGCGCGAAATGAAAAAAGGGATGAAACAAAATGTGAGACAAAGCAGTAAAAAAAGAAAGCAACTGGGTGAACAAGAGAAGAAGCGGGGACGCGTGAAAGAAGAAAAGAGAATAATAAAATAAAATATTAGACGAAGCAGTAAAAAAGAGTGTGAGTGGGAGAACAAGAGAAGGAACACGGGCGTGTAAAATAAAAAGAGAAAGAGATGAAACAAAATGTTAGCCAAAGCCGTGAAAAAAAAGGAAGTGTGTGGGAGAACAAGCGAAGGAGCACAGGCACGTGAGAGAAAAAGAGAAAGGGATGAAACAAAATGTTAGCCGAAGCAGAGAAAAAAAAGCGAGTGGGCGGAGAGCAAGCAGGCGCAGGAGCCCGGGGCGGCGTGTGGGGCAGCGGTGGCGGCGAGGCCGCCGCAGCGCTATCCGAACATCGCGGCGGTGTCGCGGCCCCGACGAAGAGTAATGGGCGGGCGGCTTACACGAATACTCCGTTGTCAGCCTGGATCCAGGGTATTGGGCGATCGCCGGCCGACGTGAGCTGCCTGGCGAGCGGCGAAGGCGCAGGGCGGGCGGCGGCGGCGGAGGAGGAGACGGCGACGGAGGCGGCGGAGGCGGCGGAGGCGGCGGAGGCGGCGGAGGCGGCGGAGGCGGCGGAGGCGGCGGAGGCGGCGGAGGCGGCGGCGGAGGCGGCGGAGGCGGCGGAGGCGGCGGAGGCGGCGGAGACAACGGCGGACGTGGTGTTAGGCGGAAGCGACGGGAGTGGAGTGAGAAAGCGTGGAGCGGTGGGAGAGGGGGCGGTGGGAGCGAAGTAGACTTGGAGGCGATGGGAGTGGAGTGAGAAGGCGTGGAGGCGGTGGGATAAGGAGCGATGGGAGTGATGTGGACGTGGAGGCGATGGGAGTGGAGTAGTGGGCGTGAAGAGGCTGAGAGCGGGAACGATGGGAGTGGAGCGGAGAGGGAGCGATGAGAGTAAAGTGGATGTGGAGGCGATGGGAGTGGAACGAGTAGGCATGGAGGCGGAGGGAGAAGGTGCGAAATCGAGAAGAAAATTGAGGAAGAGACGGTGGTAGTGGAAGCGATGGATGTTAAGTGGACCAGGATCCGATGGGAGTGGAATGAGTAGGCGTGGGGCGGTGGGAGAGGGAGCAATGTGAGTGAAGTAGATGTGCAGGCGATGGGAGTGAAATGAATAGGCATGGAGGCGGTGGGATGGGGCGGCGCGATGGGAGTGATGTTGAGGAGGATATAGCGGGAGCGATGAAGTAGACATGGAGGCGATGGGAGTGGGATAAGTTAGCGTGGATGGTGGGTGCGGAAGAAATGAGAGTGACGTGGAGGAGAAGTCGGTGAGAGTGGGAGAGATGGGAAGGAAGTGGACCAAGAGTGAGTGTAATGATTGGGCGTCAAATAGGTGGGAGCGGGAGCGATGGAAGTGAAGTGGGAATGGGAGGGATGGGAGTGGAGGTAAGAGAGGAGTGTGGATGTGGGCGCGGGGAGAGTAACTGTGGTAGCAGAAGAGACAGAGGTAAGATACAAGAGTTGCGGAGGAGATGTATTAGGAGGTAGCTGGACTGACGGTTATGATAGGGCAGTAATAGTGGAAGCGGGTGGAAAATGGAATGGGGGAGAGCAGAGTCGGTAGGGGGAGAGGAGGAGCTTGGGGTCGGGTCGGAGGCACGCACGGATCCAGAGGCTGAACGTAGAATCAAAAGCGATCCTTGCGGTGGTCGGAGGAGTGACGGCGTGACATGGGCTCCAGGCCACCTAGAAGTGTTGCAAGGCTACTTGTATGTCCTTCACTGGCAGAAATGTCCGTCGATGTCTCTCTACATTACGTGAATTCTTTCCTTTTTTTTCGAATCTAACCATCAAAATTACCGGAGATCTAAAGAATGTGATATAAGATACTGAAATTTATTTTCGGGAATGAATTGAAAAACGTTGATCCTCTGTTTAAAACCTCTAATCATTCGCTTGGCGTAGCTCCATCAAATTGTTTTGCGTTTCCCTCGTGCATTAACTTGTCTTTGGTCATTAGTTTCGAGATTGTAGCGTATGTTATATTACGGGAGGCAGGAATATTAATTTCTCACTAAAACGTGAGATGTAGTGCCGTTCTACACGTTGGTCTGCTAGATTTATTGATTGATTTTTCGTGATTGATCGTGTTTCCTGGCGCGTCAACTGCTTTGGTCATTAGTCCCGTTAGTGTAGTGCATGTTTTTTCTCGGGAGATGGCGATGATTTCTCCCACCAGCGGGGCACCGCCCCAGCCGAGACAAGCCCTGAGCTCCCGACCGGTCTCCCGGAATATGTGGTAGTGTAGTGCATGTTAGTGTAAGGGGAGAGGATAGGACAAGGAAGAGGAAGGAGAGATCGCGCGCGGTCCGTGGCCCGTTTGGTAGGGTACTGCTCCGGCATTCGCCTGGTGTTTATTGGAGAAACCACGGAAAACTACCAACCAGAGCAGCCGGCCGCTAAAATTCTCCTCCAGACAGCGACTGAATTCGACCTAGCTGAAAAGCTAGTCCTGCCGCCTTCAGGGCTTGAACCTAGGACCTCCCGGTCAGAGGCGCTGCAGTGACATCAGTTGATGCACTGAAACACCGCTCCCGGTGCATCTCGTTTGACTGGACTGTCTTTTGCACGGCACCTCCCTTCGTCGCCACAGACCTTCAAGCAATGCTACCCTCTACGCCGCACCTGCCGGCTAACGCCTCCAACCAACTCGTGCAGCCAACCTCGGCTTAAGATACGCGCAATCCCACAATAGCTTCACAGGGAGTTTCTTAATCACGTGCGAGAAGTTCCCCTTCCCGTTCAAACAGGCCAAACATTTTCTCGAAAACCGTGCCCTACTTTTCGTCTCGCACTGCCCGCCGACACCCATCTTAACGTTCCTGCCCAATCCTGCCGATACAGCAAAGAGGCAGGGAGCGGCGCGAGTCTTCCTCCTCCACCGCCAGGGGCGTGGCGGTCGTTAGCGCGGGCGCCCGTGAATTAGCATGAGAATGCGCGGCGCGACGCTCGCTTGTCGCTGAACCGCGAAAACAAGCGCAGCGCGGCGCGCGGGGCTGTGATTCGAGGGCGGCACCTTGGCCCTTTGTTCGCGCCCTCAAAGACGGACGTGACTCCGGATGAAAAGAAGCAGCTCCCGAAGAGGCGAAGGCGGGCAAAGAATAAAAGTGGAAATTCTGCTCGTCGTTATAGAAATAATGCAAATTCCTATAGACGTTGGATGACCTTTTCAGTGTGTGAATGGGGCGCGATAACTTTTAAAGAGTACTAGTGTTCCATCCGTTTTTCTTCGGTCTTCATTTTGTTAAGTATGCAATTTATTTGTGCTTCTGTTCTTTTAGCAAAATCTATGAAATTCGCAAACGAATAATGAACTGCTTGTACGAAAATAAAGTATATTTTAGAGGCCTACTTACTGGGTACACAGTTCAACACATTTCAGTAAACAAAAACGGAGACTACAGGAAACATTTAAATACACATAAATAAAAAGTATGTTTTCATAATTACAATACACTTTATGAAATATTGATATATCATAACACAGATTGAAGAAAAGTAAAAAATAGTCGGCACACGAGTATATTTTCTCAATGAAAACATTCATTTGACGAATTTGCTGTCACGTTCATAGGAAAATATCAATAATCTGCATAATCTTTGTTATAGTTATCGTCATAACATTCGAAAACTTCCTAGTCCTTTACCACTGCAATTTATAATAATTTATAGACTCGAATAATAATTTGTTTTATTACTACGTTTGTTTAGCAAATTCATTAAAAGTTTTTGTATAATAACGTCTTTAACATCGCCTTAAGGAGTGAGTGATAGGTCAATATCTACCAAAAGCACGCTTCTCTATGTTGCTTACATATTTGAAGCTTTATTACTTAGTTTTTTCGGAATCGTTTTATACAGAAGAGAACTCAGTATTTGATTATGCATTCCATTCATTTATGCCCTGTTTTACATGGCATGACTCAGGCCTTCACGCCTGCTCTCGTCTGTCCATGTAAATTTTGCTAGGCTCCTTTCAACCTCTAGCGGACAAAACGATACCACTCGGGCGATAATTAAATTTAGCTCAGAGGATTCTTTTAGAATTGCTTTTTTTTTATGCAATAAATCTACAACACTGGACAGTCAGATTTACTTTCCCTCCGAAGGAATGCTTAAAAATAATTTGTGTGCCCTTAAAATCCCACGGTTTGGATTGGGTTCTCGAGATCGACTTCAAAGTCACATGATTACGTCTAAGTATATATTTTAATATTAGTAATGTATTTAGAATTTTTTGATTTGTATTTTAACATTTACTAAACTATAAGCTTTTTTAATTAATATATCTTGTGTATATGAATTTGGCATTTTAGGTCAACTGTCCGACTTTACCTGATAGATGACCGTGTTCCACATGTCTGAGCCTAAATTAATTCCCACACTTGGCAGTGTGTGTGTGTGTGTGTGTGTGTGTGTGTGTGTGTGTGTGTGTGTATGTATGTAAGTAAGAGAAGCTTGTGGCAAACATGACGTACTTCTTTCACCGTAACTAGCGAACTCCGCCTTTCTGGACACTTAAACGTTACACACCTGCATTAACTGAGGCAATTTGATAGGAAAGCCACAATTCAATGTTCGCCCCGACCGGGAATCGAACCCTGGCCCACACCACGGAAGCTAGTATACTGCCCATGAGCCATCCTAGAGGCTTAAATTTATCATTAAATACTGAAATTATTCAAAGGAATGCAACACATTTTGTGTTTAGCACACGGGTATTCACAAGATACGGAATAATACGGTGTTTCAGAAGCTGAATATAAGTAATTTACAAACAGGATCCTACCAATATATAATGTTCACGACGTTCTAAAAGAAATCAAATATTTACTGTGCACTATGTAGCATTACGTTAACGATGCCACAAAAACATTTTGCTTAAGAGGATTTTTAAGATATTTTCATTTACTAGAAAGTTAATATAACTTAAAGAGTATGTTCGTGTGTCCCTTCTTCTTCTTCGGCATTTTCCCCTTAGGAGCTTGCCGTTTGTACCCTCCACAACTCTCGATCCTCCCAATCTCGTGGTTTGACGCCTCTATCCTTCGTAGCGTCCTGGATGTATTTTTCCCATTCTAAAACTAGTCTTCCTCTTTTTCACCTCTCAGGTGGTTGTCATTTTAAGATCTTGTGTGGTCATCTATTTTCTGACATTCTCTAAACATGTCCATGCCTCTGTAGTGCTCTATTTTGCAAGGTCTTCGTAATAGAATAAATTGTATTCATCCTTCTCCATATTTCTTCATTTCGCACTCTGTCCCTGCGAGTAAGTTGTAGGCATCGTCTCATGTAGTCCATTTCTACTGTCCTAATCTTATCCCCTTTTTTTGCTTGTGGCCACATTTACTCTCCATATAGTACGAATTTACTCTCCATATAGTACTCTCGTATTATTTTAGTAGTTTTTTAAAACTGTCTTTTAAACAGTAGTTTTGTGAAGTTTTACAAAAACTTTACAAAAAAAGTGTTCATGAGTTGAACATACAAAAAATGCTACGACAGCAGAATAAAAATATTTATTACACTTTTCCAATAATAAAATTAATATTCTCTCTAAGTTAATGAAGAAATACGCCACATAAACTGCGTAATTAAAAAACATTGGAACAACCCCGAAAAAAATACTGTCGACAACCGATGTGAATTGTCTTGCTCATATATTACGGTGTCCCTTATATATTGAAAAACAAATTTGTTTTTGCTATTTCTTGGATTTACCTCCGAAATTTGATTTTTAGGGATGATTGTTTTCGTTGTGTTAAGTCAGTAGAAAATTACTGGACACGTTTAATATATAATTTTATATTAGAATTTAATTCATTTTCATATTTTAGACTGCGTTTTTACTTTACTTGTGGGTACTTTCTTCTGTGTTTATTTCTTGCAACATGGGTACAGTGAACCATGCCCTTGAACAATAATTGCTTTCACTCTTCATGTACAGTGAGTCGTGCATGAAAAGCTAGCAATAATTTAACAGCCCTTTCAGAACAATCATTCACAGCTTTCCACCTTTGTGCTTCCAAAAACATCCTGTCCAGTGTCCTTGATCCATAATTTTCGACACTAGCTTTTGAGGTAGGTCCAATTTAGTCGCTGTCTGGAAGAGAATTTTAGCGGCCGACTGCTCTGATCGGTAGTTTTCCGTGGTTTCTCCGATCAGCACCAGGGGAATGCCAGAACAGAATCCGAGCAAACGGGCCACGGACCGCGCGCGATCTTTGCTTCCTCTTCCTTGTCCTATCCTCATCCCTTACGTACACACACTTCCACTTACATACAGTACACTACCAGACATGCTGAGAGACCGATCGGGAGCTTAGACCTTGTCCCGGACGGGGCAGTACTGCGTTGGTGGGAGATACCTGGTTGTGGAAAACCTACTTGCCGCCTGATAGACGTACCCCGAATCTCACCATTTTTCGGGGGAATCACAGTTACCTCCTCCTAAAACATACACTACACTTACGATATTAATGACCTTAGCAGTTGACGCGCCCGTAATCACTAATAATCAATGAGTCTTCTTCTGGTATTGCTGATTGATTATTGCAGTCTCGTAGGTTGACTGCAGTAAAGTTTGCAGTGCTGAAACCAGCCTCACGCACGGTGTCGCCTGCACTCACAGGCCACACCCCCTCTCTTTCCCTCAGCCCCCGCGAACAGCAGAAGCGCCCTCCGCCGGCAGCAACACGGCCCAGAGCGCGCTGCCAGCGACTGTTTTGTGTGGACGCTTGTAAATAATTGATACTGGACGCGCGGATCAAAATATTTCGTGTTAGTGTTGTTGATTGACCGCTTTTAGTAATTCATGGCTGGCAGCCGTTTTTGTTGCGGGCCTTTCGGCCACGGCTCGTCCACTCGCCTCTCCCCCCCTCTCACAGTGCTCACCCCCACCCCTACCCCGTCTGCTCCACTGCTGGCCCCTGGCTTATTTGCATCTGTCCTGCAACGCATCTGCATAAATAGGTTGGCAAGTTCGGTTTGAATAATCAATTGCAAAATGAATAGCGCAAAATATTTGCGGCCTAATTACAAGAGAGGCAATAAAAATGTTAATTATAACAGTAGGGTTTGTTTATTTGACCACTTGTTCGACGGGTGTCCTCGCTCCTTCATTGATATGCTGCTCTGTGGGGTAGGAGTTGCTCGTGGATGTGGCGGCGGTTGTGGGAGGGTCTGGTATCGGGGACGTGGTGGTGGTGGTGGTGGTGGTGGTGGTGTATTGGCCTCCCAAACACGGAGGAACGCGAATAAATTTTAAACAAAGAGCTAAAGCATGAAACGGATCTGTGACTAATAAGTATCATACTTAGTTGCGTGACTTTCGACAAATCGGGCAACACGATGACATCCATTTAAACTACTAGTACTACGGATTGTGGGAATTCTGATTCAGTGTTGTTGACGTTCTTAAGCGAAGAAATGAAAGACATACATTCATCTTCGTCAACATAGTATGCTACGTTGACGAAGATGATTTCTTTTATTTCTTCGTACCACTACTGCTGCAAAGACTTTCTCGTACAAGTTAGTTTTCTTTTCTCTTGAATGTAGGATGGGTCTTTGGTTTTAGTCACACCCTTTCCAGATGCTTTCTGTTGGCGCCTAAAAGACCTACCAGAGTGTTTTCGCGCTTCTAATAGCTTTATAGGTATTAGTTCAAATAATTAACCTCAAATTCGTAAGGCCTGGTGTCGTACCAGTTTATTAAAGAATATTCATTTCGGAAAACATCCTTCGAATTATATGAGGCACGTCAAATGCCCCGCACAAACTAGTTACCCGCCTGGGGATCCCAGCGCTCGTACGGGCACGGGCAACTTCTGACTCTAAAATCATTTTCCCTTAAAATCCGGAAAGGGGTGTGTATTCGTAATCTGAAACGGCGATGAATAGTGGCTTTGTACAAAAATATGTTTGCTAGATTTTTTTCTATCAAAGAACTGAGAATTGTATTATGTTTAAATACTGCAATACTAATTACTATTTGATGATTTTTTCTTGCTAAATACTACCTTATATAAACATCTTTGCTAAGTGGCAGGAATATGTTTGAATGGCGAATTCTTTCTTTGTTTTCGTTTTGTGTAATTAAATCACTCAGTTATGGTATTTAGCAATAATGTGAAATAATTTAACAAGTCTCTATTAGATAACAATTTTCGCTCGTGGACGAAGAGCTCTTTCAACACACAAGAATATTTGTCTGTTAAACCTTATTACATTAAAAAAAAAATTATTTAATGTAATACGTTACAGCAACTATGATTTACACGTGAAAGTTAGTAAAAATGTTTCTCACAACTAGTAGATTCAATCTTCTGAGTAAATTTCACTAAACCCTCGTATTAAATCACAATACACCGAGGTTCGTGATGATATACAGTTTACCTTCGCTAACGTCCATGCAACATAAAATCGATGTTCCTCCTGTGCATACAATCATAAATATGTCCTTCCGAAAGTTACAACCAGTCATAAACTGGTGTGCAACACAAATTGTTAAACTCAAGAACACTCATAGTCGATATGCTTAGTCTTATTAACATAATATTCCTTCGTTACGAGGTCAACAGAAGGCGCAGCTAAACAAAGTGTACGCAACATGCAATTTCGGTGAAATACGATCCACACACAGAGAACGCACCACAACGTAAAAACGACCTTAATCCTCGGAGTCCACATCCATCACTTTTGTCGTTTAGCTCTGCCGGAACGAGCGCAGTTTCTTACGAAACGAATCCGTAAATTAAAAGGAATTATTTATGGCTCGCGTAACATTAAGGATCTCGTAAATATCCCACCGGCAATAACGCAAATCTGGGCCCCCTGGGTGCCGAGGAAGGCACGCACAAAGACATGAGAGCGCCAAGCGGAG
Organism: Teleogryllus occipitalis; assembly: GCA_011170035.1. NCBI lineage: Eukaryota > Metazoa > Arthropoda > Insecta > Orthoptera > Gryllidae > Teleogryllus > Teleogryllus occipitalis. The sequence goes on along the minus strand of BLKR01007452.1, from coordinate 16,970 downwards.
AGATGCGGAACTACACGCCGGAACATTTGCAAATAAAAGATTTAAAGCTTTCACAAATTGTCCACCGGTTTCATGTAACTAGCTCAAAATGAGACACAAGAATATGCAGCTTTTTGTAGTGTAGAATGTGTATTAGAAATAGATACAATAAGTGAGAGAATAATATCACCAGATTATTTACTTCTGTGAGAGAGCCATTTTCATCCAAACCCCTGTGACAGAGATTTTACTATATTGACTATTTTGCAGCTTGTACTGCCCCAGAGCAATTCTTATAAAAAATTATGAAATAAAAATAGTATTATGAAAAGATTTGATTACGATTTCTAGAACAATTCATAAATGTGCATCATTACTGTCTGATACGTTATTTAGAAAATTTTAAGTTGAAATTTTTGATAAAAATAAAAATATAGAATTTTTGTAATATTAGTAAATAAGCATCAATTTTTCTTAAAAGATGACACTTAAAAATGAACTAATGGTGTTTGATATTTAGGAAGATCTGTACATGTTTGGTATGGAAGATATGCAAATAAATCCTGCATTCGCCTTTCCTTAAAATCGTAATGCACCACATATAATTATAATAATTTAGTTTTAGTGAAGGGCGCATATATCAAATAATTGCTGCATATTGCGGTTACATGTGCTCACAAATATTTGTACTTAAAAACAATCTTTGAACTTAAGAACATACACTGTAATAGATTTGCTAACATCGATCATACACTATGATGTTTTCTGGAAGTCAAAATATCAAATGCTGTCAATGTATTGATTACTACTCTCACAATGAAATAATTTACAAATGACAGCAGATAAGTGTGCATTTGACTAATTTTATGATTTATTAAAATTTAGTGTTTCTACTACAAAACTGTTAATAATAGTGAGCGATAAAACATCTGGGCCCCACTGCCTTTCATTTAAAGCAAAATAAAAAATAAATTTTGTTGAGGGTATAGCTCAAACGTCCTTCTAAACAAAAACCTTGGTGTTTTAAATAAAAGATTTTTGAATTTTTCTGTCAAAGGTGGTAATGAAAATTGGATTGATAGCATACTTTGCATACATATTTTCTATCTAAACAAAACATTTCTAGAAAAAAGGCAGCCATTTCCCAGAAAATACTGATGTAGGTGGCCAAGCCATCGTTGATGTCACTGCAATCTTGCATTTTAAAATATTCAGAGAGTTTAATTAAATTGAGAGCTAAGTCACTTATTCCATGTCTTGCTTTATCTGAGAAAAGATGCAATACAAATGTGGAGACATCTTTGAGAAACTTTTGAAAATATTAATGATTCATATGAAGTACCCACCTTCAAAATGAAAATATTCATTTCAATTTCGTAGGGTCTTTATGTTCAGCAATATCGATGGAGAAATATCAATTTTGGAGAACATTGTCTGGACGGTGTGGGTTCCTGTGTTATAGACGTGTAGATAGACGAAGAGTCAAACAGATGATTTGCTTTAAGCTCATTTTTCGGTATCAAAGACTGGCAAATCGTGGGTTTACGAGTACACAACGTGTTGGAGGAAGAAGTTTATTACATATTGAAACAAATTTTATTCACTTTTTCAGTATTAGTCCACCACAATAAGTAATTTTCTGTCAAAGAATCGTCGTTTTTTTTTCACTGCATTACTGTACTTCATCTTTACTACATAAGTATTATGCGAGAAGGTAAAAATGATGACAATAAACTATAAGAAAGTAAATTTATCTACATTTAGTATCTTTTTTACTATCCAATGGTTTAGCAGCGAGAGCTCCGTGAAATTTGCTGTTATAAGCCAGACTGGAATTCTCCTATTATTTCACAAAAATCTTAAACCCTTTTCAGTTCACAGAAACGGTTAAATCAGTCCAAAATAAAAGGGGATTCGATTGCCTACGATGGTGTTTTGTGTCTGGTCATCGATTCTACTGTTAGCGTGGGTGGTGCCCGTCTGCAAAAAACGTAATATCATCTCCAAGAACCCCAATCAACTCCAAGAACGTCATTCAACTTATTCGTCCTTATTTGCTTTCTAATGGAATGGATAGATTTATTTCTAAAACAATTTGTAAATTTAAACAAATATTTAAAATCACACATGCTGTTCTAACAAACTTTCGTATACCAAGAGAAACGAAAATAGTTTTAATTCCAACGGTAGGCAGTTATTAACATCTTTATGTTTTGCTAACCAAGTTTCTTTGCTTCAATTTTGGATCCTTCGAGTCAAATATATTGTCGCCATTGCCAAAAATCTGCAAAAAATATTTTTTGCAAAAAATATATTTTAAGGAATTATTACTCCCGATGCTCACCGATATCATTTCCATTGACTCTGTCTTAGAATTATGGCAAAGTGATTTGTTTGAAATCAGACCAATTATTTTCGAATTGACAAACGCAAATAAAATATTACTTCGAAAGTAAATTGCGCTCCCCTTAGAAGACAGGTCGCGGTCTCTGTTTTTGTGTAGTACAGGAAACAAATGGAAAGTTTTAATTGAAAGCAATTATTGGTTTTGGATCATTGTATGTCTTTGTATCAGTGAGCCATTTGCCTACATTATTTATTGGTTATGGTTTGCTGAACATTTTTGCCCGTCCCAAGTCGTAATGTGTTTTCATTGTAAATGAATGCAATATTTTATCTTAACTTACTTCCTCGAATTCACAACAGAGAACAATTAACTTCAAATACGTGTGATGCGGATTTATAAAACTTATATGCTTTTCGCATATTTCGTTTGATATAAAAATGTTGCTTTTTAGTGAAACTGCGATATAAACAGATTCACTTCATCTAGGAATAAAAAATAAATGTATTATAACAAAGTATAATGACTAGGTGATATTGAATTCTGGAGTATAAAATTCGTTCATAATACAGAGGGTGCCGAAAAAGTTGACTGATGTCATTGGTGCGAACTGATATCACTGTAGCGTCTCTGACCGGGAGGTCCTACGTTCGAGTCCTGACGGCGGCAGGATTTTCGACACTAACTTTTCAGCTAGGTCGAATTCAGTCGCTGTCTGGAGGAGAATTCTAGCGGCCGGCTGCTTTGATTGGCAGTTTCCCGTGGTTTCTCCGATTAACCCCAGGTGAATGCCGGAGCAGTACCCTACCAAACGGGCCACGGACCGCGCGCGATCTGTCCTTCCTTTTCCCTGTCCTATCCTCTCCCCTTACTCACACACACTACCATGCACTACACTACCACATATTCCGGAAGACCTGTCTGGAGCTTAGAGCTTATCCCGGCTGGGGCGGTGCCCCACTGGTGGAAGAGTTCTGGTTAGGGGGAAACCCCACTAGCCGACGGTAGGTCTGCGCCGGATCTCGCTATCCAGCGGGGAAAGAACACCGCCATCTCCCGAGAAAATAATGCACTACACTAACGGAACTAATGACCAAAACAGTTGACGCGCCCGGAAACACGAAAAATTCAATCAATCAACCGAAAAAGTACACTCTGCAAGAGAATAAACAGTCACCTTGACATAATCAAGCTGAATTCACACGAAAAGAAAATGATAAGAACTAATTATATTATACTTTTACAGGTACAACTGTTTAAACACATGCCCCAAATGAGCGCTATCGATGTACAGTTCTGAGAAGTCGAACGGGCAGCATTTCGAGCAACATTTGTATTGCAACATTGGTTAGGACGAAGAGGTTCGATTAATTTTTCACCGCGTTCCCCAGTTCCAACATCGTTGGACTGCTTCTTAGGAGGAATTCTTAAGAATGATGTAAACCGTAGAAAACCTGTTGCACTTGTAGCACATTGGGAATAAATTGAAACGGTATGTCCTTCAACCGCTGAGTACTCTTTCGAAGATGTTGTTCGTACAATAGTTCAACTACTCAGAAATATATCGACGCCGGTTACGGATATATGGAGCATCTGTTGTAACGACTGTACCTGTAAGTTTAAGACGATTAGTGATCATCTTTTTCTGTTGTGTGAATTCAGCTTTGTAATTTTGACTATTCTTTATTTGCTTGAAGTGTGTATACGGTTTTTAGCACCCTCTGGGTATATATTTGATTTAAACGACAGAAATAGATGAAAATTAAAAGATTTTAATCAATATTGATAGGTTCAGTACCCCGAGAATTTGACTTTAATATGAGGAAAATTTGGCCTCTAATGTATTAGTACACTATATTTAATGAGTTGAAATTCTGGAGGAAACAATGAGTAGGATAAGAACTGCTGAACATACAACTGATAAGCCAGTTAGGTATAATACAAATTGAGCAATGGAAGATACAATTACTTCTATACCAAACTATGGAGTGAATGTGAGGATTGTATATTTCTTCAAAGTTTTTTAAAATCACAATTTAATACGATAAATTCAGTATGTGAAATATATTTTTTTTGTTCAGTATTCATTTAATACATGTATACAATAATTTGATATCTTGCTTCAATTCCCTGATCAGTCTCTCTGCAGTCTCAATTTAACTACAAAAATTGAATCAGTTAAGTACAAATACAGCATGGCTCCTTTCGGCATCCAAATACAGAGAATATAATGTTAAGAAGATCTCAGTACAATTAAAGGATTGAACTGAGTAACATAAATCCAGAAACAAAATTAGAAACACAAATAGGGAAAATAAAATGAAAAGGTCACTAATGACGTACAAAACTACGTATTAGATATCGCTGAAAAATGCTCCAAATCAGAAAAATGCTGAGAAAACAGAAAAAAAATAAAACAAAAATTACGTCTAACCACACGCCGGTAGATATTTTAATTTCGTATGAGCAGATCTGAAGTGCTCTAGAATGGCGGTGCGGAATGACTATCAAATACAATTAAAATTGAATAGCACAAAAAAATGAAATTAAAAAAATTGAAGCGGAGCTAATTTGTGTCGCTGAGGTTGAGGACGAGTCGGCTTCAACCTGTGCAGCTGAAGAGGGTTCGAGAGGACGAGCGAGGGTCGGAAAAGAGGACTGAGAGCATGCATGCAGTTGATCTGCGATATGTGCTGCAATCGCCCACGCGTGAGTTAGAGAGCGGGACGAAATGAGTAGGGAAGAGGGAGAGATCAGGGTAGGGAATGTTCTGATAGAAGTGGTGACAAGTGTGAGGATAAGGTAGAAAGATAGTACAAGAATCGAAGGGAAGAGAGGTGGCTCAGGTCATCAACTGATGTCACTGCAGTGCGTATGACCAGAAGGTCCTAGGTTCGAGTCTCGGCGGTGGCCGGATTTTCGACACTAGCTTTTCAGCTAAGTCGAATTCAGTCGCTGGCTGGAGGAGAATTATAGCGGCCGGATGCTGTGATCGGTAGTTTTCCGTGGTTTCTCCGATCAACACGAGGCGAATGCCGGATCAGTACATTACAAAAGAGACCGATCTTTCCTTCCCATTCTTTATAGTAACACTTACTTACACGCACACTCACTACATGCAGGTGAGAGGACAGGGTAAGGATGAGGGCGAGGTCGAGAAGGAGGATAAGGGCAGGAGGGGATAATAGTAGGGTAAGGGAGATAGTGAGATCGAGGAGGGGACAAAACGCCTGGACGAAGGTGATGGGGAGAGCGAAGATGAGAGAGAGACAAACAGAGAGAGATGAAGAGAGTGAGAAAAAAAGAGAGAGAGAGAGACAAAGAGAGAGAGACAAAGAGAGAGAGACAAAGAGAGAGTGACAAAGAGAGAGAGAGACAAAGAGAGAGAGAGACAGGGAGACAGAACAGGGGGTAAGAGCGAGGGTGGAGGCAAAGGCGAGGGCGAGAGTGAGGGCGAGAGCGAGGATAAGGGCAGGAGGGGCTAATACTAGGGAAAGGGAGAAAGTGAGATCGAGGAGGGGACAAAACACCAGGACGAAGGTGATGGGGAGAGCGAAGATGAGAGAGAGAGACAAACAGAGAGAGACAAAGAGAGAGATACAAAGAGAGAGAGACAAAGAGAGAGACAAAGAGAGAGAGGCAGAGAGAGACAAAGAGAGAGAGGCAGAGAGAGACAAAGAGAGAGAGAGAGACAAAGAGAGAGAGACAAAGAGAGAGAAAGACAAAGAGAGAGAAAGACAAAGAGAGAGAAAGACAAAGAGAGAGAGAGACAAAGAGAGAGAGAAAGACAAAGAGAGAGAGAGACAAAGAGAGAGAGAGAGACAAAGAGAGAGAGAGAGACAAAGAGAGAGAGAGAGACAAAGAGAGAGAGAGACAAAGAGAGAGAGAGAGAGACAAAGAGAGAGAGAGACAGGGAGACAGAACAGGGGGTAAGAGCGAGGGCGGAGGCGGAGGCAAAGGCGAGGGCGAGGGCGAGGGCGAGGGCGAGAGCAAGGGCAACGTTGCGAGGCGGAGACAAACGTGAGGGCAAGAGTGAGCCTGAAGGAGGAGCGCTGGGCGAGAATGGGGTTAAACGTAAGGGAGAGTATGTCTGCGTAGAGATCGTGGCCTAAAACGTAGACTACAGTGATGATGACGGCGTATGTGAGGGCGAGCTCACAATGCCAGCTAGGATGGAGGCGATGACTAAGCCACCCTGACGGCGTAATGAGGACAATTTTTAAACAGACGAGTACCGATTCGACTGCGGGGAGTAAAGGGGAGGAGCGAGGGAGAGGATAGGAGGGAGGGAGCGGGCTTGCACGCATGGAGACCTCTCTACAGCCCGAGGGCAGCAATCACGTCACGAGCAAGAGGCGGGGTTTGACGAATTTATTCACGCGAATGTTCCCCGATATCCGCGAGCCGCGTGATTCACGGCGCAGCGGTAAGAGTGCGCTGGCAGCGTGCAGTGCGACCGAGCGCCCCCGCGGCTGCTTCTGAAAGCGATTAGGCACACGCGCGCTGGCTGGAGTGGAGTACCCCAAGGACAACTTCGCCGGCTTCATGCCTGTCAATCTCATGAAATAGAAAGCTTTGAGGGATGTCTATTTGAATGAATTTTATTCCGAACACTTGGATTTTTTTTTCTAGTGACGCATGCAACGCAATGTTATCTCATAAGCAATATTCATCTACTAATGCTCATATAATTATTAAAAATTCTGTGAAAATAAATCTGTAAGGGAGAAAGATAGTCAAGTGGTTTATATGAACATACAGAAGCGAAAGAACAGTACAGCTGTGAATATTGAACCAGTTCTTCATCTGCGTCCACGCGGACCATCAGCGCAGAAACAGAAAAATTGAAAATGTGTATGATCTTGACATACAACGAAAACTGAAAATATTTGAACACATGCTCACAGAAAATGATTGTAATATAAGTAAAGTAATTTAAGTAAAGGTAGCATTAGAATGTATGTATGTATGAATGTACACATGCATGCATGCATGTATGTATATATGCCGGGGGAGAGAAGGGGAAGGGAGAGAGAGACAGAGTGAAAGTCAATTTGGGCAATACTCTGACAAATTTTTATTGTTTTTTATTATTTTACGACACGAATCAAAGCTTCAATATATAATTTACTTCCAGCATTTTTTTCATAAAATTCGTATAGTATTCTATTACATGTCGCACAAAGACAATTTTTAAAACCACTTGAATAAGAAAAATCCTTTATCCGAGTAAGAATATATATCAATAAGGAAATGCAAGTTCTTTGTTAAAAAAACGCTTGGGTGATTTAAGTGCCTATACGAAATAATGAAACGAACGTCTGAACGGACTCGCATCACATATAATTCAATATGTACACAGTGGTCATTTGTCTTAGGATCTACACACAGCTCCGCAATGAAAATAAACATATTTCAGATCGCTCGAAACGTGAAATACGATGCTTATTTCCCTACGAGCAGAAACAATAATCTTAGCGTATTCCGTGCGAGTAATGAGGATATTACAAAGCTGTCTATCCAAAATTCATTAGCGTATCCAGCAACGCACAAGCGGAAAGCGAGATCCAAAGCCGCAAATTAATTGTTGTTCGGGCAACGCTTTACATTAGCTCAATGAAGGTGGATGCAATCAGCGCGCCATAACGCTCTTATGAAGGCAGCGCCAGCCTTCCATCAACGGCTACTTTTTCCCGCGCCAGCAAAATTTGCGGGCATTATGGAGTGATTACTTAACTAACTAGCTTCCAATTCCACGAACTTAATCAATGAAAAACAATCCGTAGCATAGTTCTCTTCAGGCGCGCGATAGCTTAATTCACGTTCACGCGTTATTGCCCATTGCGTACTACCAATATTGAAATTACTTGCTGAAAATTACGCGATATCTCCGGTAATTAGTTAGAATGGTCATTATCCTCACTCTTATAGCTGTGGGGGTGCTATTTACGAGTAATAAAATTAGTAAAGAGGAATTATGTGAATTATTGCATAACTTAATAAAATGTGCGTGTGTAAAACAGTTTTTATCCGACATATTACTAGAAAAAATAATCATGTAAGTATAACTAATGATTGATAACAACAACAATAAACGAAGCATTTTATTTAGTTAGGGATGTTTGGAAATTTCCATAATGTTCTTCGTAGATATTATGAAACAATGCATACATTTTATTTATTTAATAGGGCACTGTTTCCTAAATACATTGCATGTCCTAATACCACAAGGCTAGTCCTAGAGTCTTTAAACCATTATAAAACCTACACCTTAAAGTATTCTTGGATTTTGAAATCAGGTATTCATTACAGATACATTCTCCAATGCATCAAAGCCACGGAGTCCATATAAGTGCGACAGGAAAAAATTCCTTAAGGGGAAAACCTACCTTAATGTAGCCTTCATATTAATCTACCAAATGTTATTTATTTATTTACCCTTAGTACTGCAGGTATACCTGCTTAGGATTACAAGAGGTTAGGACTCCTGTCCATTAACCATTTTGGCATTCGTTTTTCCCACTTCCAGGGACCTACATTAAGGGGGCATAGAAGATCTTATAATAAGGTTTCTGGAAGTGAGAGAAGTTGGCGTGGCAAGCGCCAAGCTTCATGTTCGTATTTTTCCCAATATTTTCTGTCAATAAAGCCATGAGCCAGTTGGTACTCAGTTTGAAAGGAGGCTGAGTGAATCTACCAAATCATTCGTATTAATCTTCTAAACTATTTATTTCCGGACTCGGTGTATAGCGCAATTTCAGCATGGGCACTGCCTCGACTATTACCTCCTGTGTTTTTCGTTGTGAAAAAGACTAGAACACAGACGGTGTTGGATATATTTCATCCACTTATGTGGTGGATTTCACTAGTTATAGTAACACTGTCTACTTTTATTAACACGGTGACCAAAAGCATTGAGTTAGTCTTTTTGAATAGAATGATAAAGAATTTAATAGTGTACCGTTTTCGCAAATCAAGAATTTTCAATGAATTATAAATAATCAGAATAGTAAGATAAAACATGAAACAATAAATAAATGTTCAAATATCTCAACACTTAAATAAATATTCTAAAATAACTATATGCTCAGAACATAACATGAATAACAGTAAAAAGTATACTTCACTACTTAGTAAGTCCTTATGTTTCAATAAGTTTGTTCTATTAACCTAAACAAATAAAGAAAATATACCGGTGCAACAATCAGATTATGTACAGGCGTCTCTAGTATTCAGTATGCTCACTGATTCATCTAAAATTAAACCAATTTCAAATTCATCCCTACTCAACTCGTAATATTCAAGGAAATGAGTAATTGCTATAATGAAAATTGAATTACTATTATCTAACAGTTTTATTGAAATTTGATTCCTGGAAGAGATCCAAAAGCTGAAAAAGTAGCTGCAAGAAGGCAGGGATTAATGATCGAACTTGTGTCTCAACTGCGAAAAGTGTTGCAACAGTATGACTGTCGTTTGTGAAAACGACCTGAAAGCTGAGTTCCGAGCTGGACAACAAAATAAAATCATTGAACCGGACAAACCAATGGACACGAATTCGATATTCGTGATATTAGATAATACCAATTTTTAGAAAGAATATAATATTCCATATTTAGAGTAATAAAAGATCAAGAAATCACCATTATTTTGTTTGAAGCAGATGTCTATTAAAAGCAAGCCCTTGAAAAATACGCGTCAGTGAAAGCCCAGTCCATTGTCTTTCAAAATATTAATTTTCTCTTTTAAGTTAATTAGATACCTACTTTCATTCTTCCAGTTAAAATAGAAACTAATCTACAAGGCGCCGAATTTATTTGTATACATCTCCATTGAATGGAAATTACGTGTAGAAATTAGTGAGTGAGGACGTAACCGTCCTCACTTCACCTCCTTCGCTTAACAGCGAAGTGCTGTTTTCACAGTGACATCCAGGCATATTTTGCACACTAACGTCTATTCCATTGATCATAGAAGAAAACTTTTCACACACAAAATGTAGGCAACTTTATCTTCTTTAATTTCATATCAGATTTATATTTACAAAAAAGTGATGGTTTTTACTGAGAGTGAAAGTGATTTGGTTTTACTGTTTTTATTGGGATAATGTGGAATAAATTCCGTTTTTTCATGTGTTTAGCATATATCTCCAAATTTCCTGCTTCTCTCACGGCTAAAGCGTTAATTGGAGAAAAATCTTCTGGACACTAAATGTAAGTAATTTAATTTTCTTTTATTTCATATAGGACCATTTATTACGAAAAATGGATGGCTTTTGAGTTATTTTGAAGAAACTGAAAAAAGCACGTGTTTTTTTCACTTTGCTTAAAAATCGTATTTTTGTTGGCAAACCCGATATTCGTGTTCAGCGACTTATAAACATTTAGAAAATAAATATTAAAAACTACACCAATACTTTCCACTATTTGCCCTTTTTGAGTATCAATGAATGCATGTGTTGAGGAAAATTTTAAACAAAACGTCCTTGGATAGAGAAAGAAATGATAACATTAGAACAATATGTGGAATTAGTCCCATTTCCGAATGGATAATATCAGGTAGGAGAGAATGGAATCAACATTGATAAAATGAAGAAAGATAGTCCTATCTTCATTCATTAAAGGTCTGTGAGGATCTAGATTATTCTGTAAGAGTCTCGAGAGACACTAGACCTGTCGGAAGACGAAGGCAACGATGGCATGAAAGTTTTTAAATCCAAGCAATGGAACAGGGCTCTGGCCTACTAAAAAGTATACGAAGAAGAGTATCTATTGGATTAAATTAGGAGCTCAGAGGTTTTTCCAGCTGGAGTGGCGTTTGGCTCTTTGCGTGATGAGTGACGTTTGGTTTAGATGGGTGATTGAGAAAAAACCCTCAGGCCGTCGAGTAGATTATTACCGGATATCACGACTCATCGAAGGAGAAAGATAGTCACCTACAGGAATAAAACATGCAATGCACTCACGGCATTAATGACCATAGCAGTTGATGCACCCGGATACCGCAAACAAATACTGATTCGTATTTCTGCGTTCTCTTCCAAAATCACTTACACTTCATCACTCCACCATACCCTCTCCCACGCCGTACTTCATTCTTTTATTGTACCTTTTTACAATTGTGCTGGCGATTTATGTTCAGAAAACCGTAACCAGTCATTGGGTTAAAATGTTGACGTCAGTAGAGTAAGAAGTGAACTCATATTCTTAAGACATAAAAATAGTCATGTTGTTTTTATTGAATCACAAAGCATTAAAATAATATTAAAATAATAGTATTTTTTAATTACGTTCGTTTCTCTAATAATGGTAGTGTAATATTTCTAGAGGTGGGTAACATTCCACATTACTCACAATTGCTCAGTAGCAAATTGTGCTTACCCTTGTATTATTCAGGCAGGAAAGACCTTGCTTTATGCTACCATTAAATATGTATTACATTCTCTAAGTGTGAGGAAACATAATTTACAAATGTAAAATTAATATGATTAATTTTAACTTTGTCAATTATTTTCATTGAAAACGTTGTAATGGAATTTCTGTGTATTTAATACACAACCAGAATAAAATTACATTAAGTTAATAATACTGCTTCAGTTAATAACACTATCTGGTTCCAAAATGGAGGGCTGAATATTTATTATAAAATCCTTGTAGATCTTCAGGAATTGATTAGGGGTCTCAGTATGTCCTTTTGCCCAACCGTTACTCACAGTAAGACTATTTCCGTGCCAGCAACCGAAGCAAATGGATGATCTTGGCTGTCCGGGTGACGCCGCGTCGAAGGCTGTGTTGCCGACTTTTCGACCATCTTTTCGTGGTCTTCCTCAGAGATGGTCTGACCATAGACCAAGATGGCCGAAACGTCGGCAACACAGCCTTTGACGCGGCGCCACCCGGACAGCCAAGATCATCCACATGACTCCGGCCGCGGAAGCCTACGACTTCAACCGAGGCAAATGATTACTTTCGATGTGTAGCGAGAAATTTTCAGAAGCTTCTAAGAAATTTCTCTGAGAACTTCTCGTGACATTTTGTTGTTTTTATAAAATTAAAAAGCGTTTTAAATGTCATCGTGATATCATCTACAGAAGTGATCAGTTGCTCATTAGTTTCCTTTTAAAAAGACATTGATTAGCGTAAGTCTTAGTCGGTTTCATTCAGGAAGATTTGAAAGAAGTTTAGAACTATTGATGCTAAAACAGCACGTGCTTTCTCGCCTATAGTAATTGTTATCTAATACTATTTATATCGCAATTTCTCTCCGAATTATTACTTCAATATTCATTATTTTTGTAAAACGCATTACAAATCGTACATTTGGTCGAAAAACTAAATATTTTGAAGCAAATATGTATATTACTTATGTATAAAAAATTACAAAGCATCCAACTACCAGGAATTATGTTCACGAATCCCAGTAAATTTGGGGCGGGTGATTATTTTGTCTCCTAATGAGACAATAATACTCAAATTTTCTAAAAATTCAACATGACCTTATTTCATGATCTATTTAATAAACACATTTTATTAAGAAAAAATTGTATCTTCACAATCATAGTTGTAGGAAGACGCCGAACGCGTTTTAATTTTTTTTAATTTTAGTAAAATCAGGTATTTCAACGAACATGAGACCTGCACCATTCTATTAAGCGTCCTTTATGCTAACTAATGTCACAATTTAATCACAAATGTGCGGTTTTAAGAAAACAATTATTTAAAGAAAAGAAAATTTACCTAAGTTTGACACAAAACTTTGCACAAAATACTTATGTTTTCAAAACATTGAACATCACTTATTTTTAGACCTGTTTTTCATGAACACAATTTATTAAGAAAAATGTTTATCTACATAATAGGAAGACGCCGAAACTTTTTCAATTTTTTCAATTTTCGCAAAATTTGATTTTCAACGAAGATTACTCCTATACCATTCTCTTAAACAACCTTCAAACTATCATACAACAAAATTTAATAAAAAACGATGGAGCCATTTTTGAGAAACTGATGGTTTAAACAAAATTTAAAATTGCCTATAATTCACACAAAATTATGCCAGATACTCAAATTTTCGAAAAATTGTACATGACCTTGTTTCAAAATCTCTGATTAGAGAATAGATTTTATTTAGAGAAAAAAATCTATATTCTGTATTACAGTTGTAGGAAGAAAAAATGAATTTTTTCAATTTTCGAAAAATAAGGGTTTTCAACGAACATGAGACCTGCACCATTCTTCTAAACGCCCTTCACACTATCCAACATCAAAATTTAATGAAAAATAAAGGAGCTATTTCTTTGAAAATTTTGAAAATGTCCCCAAAAATTAAATTATCGGTTTCAATTTCAATAAGCCGTGAGATCAGCCAGATAGATTAAGGTGTTTCAATTTTGGAGAAAATCAGAAACGGTTTAGCCGCTAGCGTTGTTCACAGACAGACAAACAGACAGACATTTTGCCTACAATCGATTTTTCGATATTAAGGACCTACAAAAATGGATTCTGGCTACACAACATGTTAGGGGATCTATTTTATAAATGTAGACACTGGATTTATCCAGGTTTTTGTTGCCAGGTAATAAAAGTTTTTCTGCCGAAAATTCGCCTTTTTTTGTGCAGCATTACATAACTTTCTCTCTACCTCGGTAGCAATAGCTAAAAAAGAAAAACAAACATGCTTTTCAAGTATAAAACATGCATTTACGAACATATTGGTGAAATGCAGTGAATTACTAAACCTTTGGTTCAGTATTTACGTGAATCGTTACGACTTAATTTATCATATTGACGAAAATTAATCCTAATTTTGTAATGAAGCAAAAAAATTAAAACACGTGTTTTAATCGATATTTTTCGTTCATCGTTCTATGCTTGAAAATAGAGGACATGGGAAACTGTAATATATTATTGTAAAAATAATTTTTATTTTGAACGCGTAAAATACAAACAGACGGTTTTAGCACGAAAAGAACTGCCGGAAGCGCTACACTAAACTAGTAAATATTAAAACGCAATTACTCATTTTAACAGAAAGATAAATACTCCAACGTTCACACTCACCTCCATTATGTGTCGGTATTCAAGGAGACAGTGTGCACTGAACAGGACGCTGAATGTTTCCACTCTAACTGAATTTAAGGGCAATAGCGTACAATTTACATATCCAGAAAATGACCCGTGTGAGTTTACAATTATTACACATTGCTAAAAGCTATGTGCTATGCATGAGCAGCTGGGGTGAAAGCAATTACGATGTAATTATATGCTTAACATTTTCGGTGCGTCGGGGGGCACGACGCTCGCAATTTTGCACGTTTTCATCGCGACTCGTTTATGTACAGTTTATTAATTAATCTGTCCACTTGGCCTTTATTTTAGCGACTGTAATGTTTTTATCGTTGTTTACAGAATATTATATAACATTACATTTCAACGCAAGCGAAGTTTATTTTCACGCTTTTGACCTCATAATATGCGAATGTACGCACAATGAGTTCCTCATTTTCACACGTGCTAGAAGCGAATGACAAAAATGCGGGTAACTATCATTAGGTATTAATGACAATTTAAAAACTCAACCCCAACACCTTTTGGAAACCATGCAATGTAAAGTACGATATTCAGTTTAACGTAAGCAGTAAAAAGTATTTAATATCAGAGTTCTGCACAAAAAAATTATTCTAATAGAAGTAAAGCCTCCTAAGAATTGTGGGAATTCTGGTGTGGTGTTGTTGACGTTCTTATGAGAAGAAATAAAAGAAGTCATCTTCGTCAACATATTAGTTTTATTAAGATAGCCGGCTTTCGACGGCTTTGCCGTCATCATCAGTCTATAAGATAGAGAAAAATATAACAAAATTACAAATAAAATACAAAATAAGATAGAAAACTAAATTACAATTAATAGATACATTTAAATTTTTAGTTACAGATAGAAGATAAAATAGCAAAAACTGAAATGCAACGGGAGGATTAGTAGCAGTTCAAATTAAACATTATAAAATACCAATAGAGAAAGACATATTATATGATTGCAAAAGATAAGGAACATATAGCAGATAAAATTGCAAAAATGAAATGCGACGGGGGTGGGGGGAATTCATACAGATAATAGTTAAAATTTTAGATTATAAATATAAACGAAGAAATATACATTCTCATATTGCAAAATATTTTTAAAAATATAAAAAAAATAAAAACAAAAATTTAAATGAATATAAAAAAATATAAGAAATGGGGGATAGTAATAATTGTGGGAACCTCCTAAGATATAAATAGTTACATGGATTATGATACAAAATTATAAACGGTTGTACAACAGCACGTACTTTCTTGCCCGTATTGTCAGGTACAAATACGCGAAAAGTCACGCGAAAATACGAGAATACTCAAACTTTCGAAAAATTGTACATGATCTTATTTTAAAATCTATCTTTAAGAAACATCTTTCATTAAGGGAAACAATCTCTAATTTCAATATTTTAGCTGAAATTTGGACCTTCTGTAATTTTTGAATAATCGGAGTTTTCAACGAACATCAGACCATCATTCTCTTAAATGTTCACTATATCTAACAACAAAATTTAATAAAAAACAATGGGGCCATTTTTTGAAAATTTTAAAAATGTCCCAAGGCTTCATGTAAAGTTTCCCCCTCCCTTGAAATTAAAATATCGATATTCCTATTAGAACAGGAAATCCTTTCATGGTCACGAGTGGGCGGGAATAGGGGAAACTATCATCCAAACCCGACCTGCTTTACGACTCCAATTTTTGGTATTGATACTCCCGGTTGGATTACTCTCTTTCAGCACGTGACCTTGAAGAGCACACTGTTTTAAATTAAGTACAGTAAAACTTTCCCAATCCGGAATCTCAAAGGACGAGAATTATTTCGTATTAGACAAAATTCCGCTCTATGCAATGTAATACTGTAGAATTTGTGATTGCCAAGACTGCAATTTATGTCCAATTAGACAGATTTCCAAAATATACACGTTCTTCTTTCAGCAAGTATTACAGAATACATTTTATATTTGTCTTCATAACATTATGGTGACCCGAAACAAAGTAACTTTGGATCCGTTTTCCGAAGAAGAGCTCAAAAACCCAGCACGAATACACCACCTTCCCCACTTGTTTACCGCACCCCACCACCACCCACATCAGCTCCCGACGCTCCCTCCCCTCTAGGGATTCCCCGCAAATAAACAAGACAGCAGCAACGACGACAGAACGCCGACGTCCGCCGCCAGGCTCCGCGCGCAGCGCTGCCGCAGCCGCCTACATGAATAGGTGATGTTTTCTTGTGGCAGCCCATTATGGGGGTAATTAATTAATGGGGTGACAGGGCGCGGAGGCGCCGTGGCGCGGAGACGGCTGATGAATGCGCGGGCCCGAGCGCCGGTGGCGCGGCCCAGCGACGCCCCGCGACACTTCAATTACTTCCACACGCGCCCTTAATTACTTTCTTACTTACTCAGTCACTTACCGAGTTACTTCGCAGCAACAATTTCAAACTACATTTGAGACTAATCCTTCAGGCGAAGGCGAGGCCTGCACTTCGGTGACTTAATTCCATTGGCCAAGTTGTGTTTTGCGACCTGCCGGCGCGGCGCGGGGGCGAGGAGGTGGCGAGGAGGAGGCGG
>BLKR01007451.1:0-37326 GCA_011170035.1 Teleogryllus occipitalis | reverse complement strand
CTGACTAATTTCCTGCCAGATGCAACGGCAGATTTGTGGATAAGATTCGAAAAATATGACGTGATCTTAGGGTAATAGAATTCGATTTGGTGATATCGAAATGTAATCACACATTGCTTTTAAATTTAAAAATAATCTTTTTCATCTTTTTAATTCTTATAATATTATTTTTATTTTTTCCTTACCGTAGTTTAGAAAAGATTATGCAGTTTTACAAAACATCAATCTCGAGATTTTGACGGAAATATGCTTTTATTGGAAGGGGCGATCAATGGTTACAGGGCTACATTTTCGATTCCGCTCCGAGCAGTCGACCTGTGCGGACCTCTGAGCGCAGCTGCTCTCGGTAGTAGTAATCATTCATAGTGTATGGTGTATTAGCCGAAAGTTTAGTCTACACAGTGCGCAAATTAAACCAAGTGCAGTGATCTAAAAAGTGAATAACGCTACATCAACTTTCAACAACGCTGGCCTCAGCCAGTGCATTGCCGATGCATTAGCATTGGTTTATCCAACGGTCGGCCAAATGGAGGTCGCGGAAGGCGACGGCCGTGATTTCACAGCACTATACGCTCCAGCGTATCAACCAACGCCAACTCAACAAGTGCAGATGTATCATTACACAGCACCGCAAGCAACAAGTATGCAGCCACATATCCAAAATTATAGCCAGCCAATACAGGTCAGTCATTTTGTGCCAGCAGAAGGTGCAACCTCATCGTCAAGGTCCAGTGACAATATTAGTGTAAACTCCGTTCCAAACCCCCAAGTGACAAGTGGCAAACACGGAAACAGTGACCCCATCCAAAACCCCAATCAATCCAAAAAAGTTCTGACGAACACTAATACCAGCTATGCTATTCCTACAGAGAATAGATTCAGCACTCTAGCTGACCTTCCTGATGATGTTACGAACGCTACCGACCCCCCGGTACCGGAAAATGTTAGAATCCCACCCATCCACATCAGCAATATTACAAACATTATGGAACTAAATCAGGAAATCAAGGCCCAAATCTCTGCGCAATTCATCGTAACATTCAACAATAACAAAGCCAAAGTTAACTTCCAAAAAATAGAAGACTACAGAAAAGCAATTCAGTATTTCATTAAAACCGAAAAACAATTTCACACATACAAGGACCCAACCAATAAAAAGTTCTCGGTGGTTTTCAAAAACATTCACCCCTCCATCACCCAAGAAGAAATATATAACGACCTGAAGGAACAATACTCTTCCCTAAATAGTATCACCAGACTACATAAAGATAACCAGCCCATCCCAGTGGTAGCTGCAGAGTTTTCCGGTGAACAATCGATTGACTTAATCCTCCGTACCAGCCAAATCTGCAATTTAAAAGTTAAAGTTGAAAGAAGAAGGAAAACAATTGGAATAATTCAGTGCCTTCGTTGTCTAGACTTTGGACATTCTAAAAATAATTGTTACAAACAAATCGCCTGTATTCATTGTGCCGAGAATCATTACTCAGTAAACTGCCCCAGTCTGAACTAACCTCCGAAATGCAGAAACTGCGATGGGACTCACCGTGCGGATATCCGTACGAATGAATGCCAGTACTTTAAAAATATATCGGAAAATAAAACTAGAATGCCCCCAAACCCCTCGTCAAATACGAGAACCAACAAATCCACTCCACCCTCACCGGCGCCCCCACCACCGCCCCCACCTCAAAACGTCCGCCATTTCCCTAGACTCCATAGAACTGCCAACATACCAAATTTCACCCATGAATCAGCATTTAATCGTCCGCCAAATAATATCCCACCATATGTCCCAAACCACAATCCACATACTAGTCTCCCCCAAAATAATCTTCTGAACACACCATTCATTCATAATATTATCAATCACATAATAACCCATATAATCAACATCATAAATTCAGTCATCCCAACTATTATTCAAAACATACAACAAGCAATTACTTCTAATTTTAGTTTCTCCAATGGCTCAAAATAACTCAAATCATAAATTAATCCTAATGAACTGGAACGCATGTGGCATCAGCAATAAAAAAAAAACGAACTCCATTTCTTTCTCCAAACACACAATGTCGACATTGCATGTATCACTGAGACCCATTTAAAACCTCCAGCCACTTTTAAACTACCAGGCTATAATACAGTAAGGAAGGATAGGGCTAACGCCTCAGGCGGCGGAGTTATCATACTCATTAAAAACACTATCGCCTACTTCGAAGAAAACTCAACACCCATCAATGGCATTGAAACAATAGCAGTTTCACTTACCTACAGCAACCCAAAACTTACTATCATTGCCGCTTATAAACCCCCCAACATAAGAACAAATTTTGCAGATCTGAACATCTTACTTTCGCATTATTCATCTTACATACTTTTAGGAGATCTAAATGCTAAACATGTGCAATGGGGGTGCAGAGTCACCAACGCAGCAGGCGCCCAACTTCTAAACTATATCGTAACAAACAGAATTAGTTTGTTCGCACCTCCAGAACCAACCTATTATCCTTATGATCCAATCAAGCTTCCTGAGATACTAGACATAGGATTAACAAACATTAATAGCAATTTTCACTCAACTCCGCATTTTGAACTAGACTCCGATCACCTTCCAGTCTTAATTTCTACAGATCAAATCCCCCCACCCCATTCACCCATTCCGGCATTAAATACTTACAACTTGAATTGGTCCAAATTCAAAAACATAATGCAAAACCAAATTCCCAATTTTAAAATACTAAACTCTCCACCGGAAATAGACCAAGCAATAACGCAACTAAATAATATAATAATCAACACAATTAGCAAACTTAATCCTGAACGTCCGAACACCCTTCGAAAACACACATCAAATAAACTACCGAAAAGCATTATCAAAATCATAGAAACTAAAAATAAAACTAGAAGGTTATGGATGGCACTTAGAATTCCTTCAATTAAAAAAGAACTAAATACACTAACCAAAATCAGTAAAAAAGCTCTAGAACACTATAAACAAACTAAATACAATAATATCATTCATTCATTAAATACACGAAATAACTCTCTCTGGAATTTCACTAAAAGTATACTCGGAAAAAAAACCATAATCCCACCACTAGCTACTCCAAATGGAAAAAAATACGCTACCGCCGATAAAACGGAAGTATTATCCGACCACTTCGCATCAACTTTCACACCAAACATCACACCTCCTCTTCCAGATCACACCCACATCCAACAATTTGCGAATTCCCCGAATTTCAACGTACCACAAAAAATTAAGTATATCTCTCCACATGAAACTCTAAAAGTTATCAAATCCCTTCCCAATAAAAAAGCTCCCGGCCACGATAAAATAAATAATATAATTCTCAAAAACCTACCCAATCCTGCCATAGCTTTCATTGTAAACATATATAATTCATCTTTAAGAACTGGCTACTACCCTACTACCTGGAAACATTCTATCATCCTCCCGATTCCCAAACCTAATAAGAATCATAGCATCCCCGATAACTACAGACCCATCAGCCTCCTCCCCACTTTAGCAAAAATATTCGAGAAATTAATTCTAACAAGATTAAACAACTATATTAAAAAAATTCACCTCATACCTTTCTACCAATTCGGATTCACTAATAAACTATCCACAGCACACCAACTGCTGCGTATTTCAGAAAATCTCCATTCCTCCTTTCAAAAAAAACAATATTCAATAGCAGTTTTCATGGACATCGCTAAAGCTTTCGACAGGGTATGGCATGAAGGCTTAATTTATAAAATTTTATCTATAGGCACCCCTATATACCTTTTCAAAATTATTAAAAGCTTTCTCACAAATAGAACTTTCTCAGTTTCAATAGAAAATCAAAATTCGAACCCCCGCCCTATCTCTGCCGGTTTACCTCAAGGATCACCTCTCTCTCCCCTACTCTATAACTTGTACACAGCCGATATGCCTACATCAAGATTAACAAACATAGCCCAGTTTGCAGATGATACCGTAATCTACATGTCCCACTCCTCAATTAATTACATAGATAACGAAATCCAATCTCATTTAAATAAAATAGAAAACTGGGCAACGAAATGGAAGATTAAAATCAACCCCGCGAAATCTACAGCTAAAGTCTTCACTTTCAGACCTTATTCCTTCCCCATGCCATTTAAATTGAACAACAATACAATCCCTTGGACTCCTCACAACAATGCAGTTAAATACCTGGGTCTTCACATGGATACTACACTCAACTGGAAAATACATATTGATACAAAAGTCCAGCAAGCCAAAGCCAAAATAATACAGCTAAAATCACTTATAAATAACAGTAAACTTTCACTAAATAACGGTATCACCTTATACAAAACCATCATTAGACCTCTTCTCCTGTACGCTTGTCCAATTTGGACAAATGCTGCCAAGTATAATATCAACAAAATTCAGGTTATTCAGAACAAATACCTAAGAACTATCACCCACGCCCCCTGGTTCATTTCCAATAAGCAATTACACCACGAACTTAACCTAAAACCCATCGCGCATCACATAGCCTTTCTTGCCAATAACTTTTATTCTAATCTAACACTCATCAATCATGAAAGACATATAAATTTAGGAAAATATAATGAAAACCCAACTAGAATAAAAAACCGATATCCAGTTCATTCTTTTCTCAACATTTTTTCAAACCTCAGTAATTTTTAAGAGGTGCTCGGTGAGTCCCCTCGTCAATTGTAGTTTAGAGTTAGTATATAAGAATTAGATATAAGCCAACCATACAAATGAAGAGTTTCTTGTAAACTGAACTTTGTAAGTCAATCCTATACAAAATAAAAATTTAAAAAAAAGGGCTATTTTTCAGTTGGATATGGCAGTGACCTTGGTGGTATCTCAACTTCCGCCATTTCAACTCGATCGAAGAGACTGAAAATGTTAGACTATTTAGATAGATAGATAGAAATTTATTCTACAATTGGGCAAATGATGCCCGGTGGCAGAATGCAAAATTACAATTACAAATAAAATAATATATAAAAAATAAATATAAACAAACAAATTGACTTTGTCATTTCCTATATATGCAGATGGCATTTACATTCCTATACTAAACATTAAAATGCATATACACTAACATATAAATGAATAAACTTACATATTACACAAATATACATACATACAAACATACGCGTATATACATAGAGAGACGAAGGAACCCTCACCTACACACCAATCAGAACTTATTCAGTCATATTCAGAAGAAATGAAATCACTTCACTTCACTTCACTTCACTGCACTGCATATAACTTTATCTAAATATTAATAGTTCAATACTTTTTCTGTAGACTACGCATAATCGCACCTTTCACTTCACTTCACTATACGTTTTCACCCTACTGACTAATTTCCTAGATATTTTTTTCTAAAACCCCGCGCTGAGCAAGGAAAGGGCGTACAATACAGATGATAGTGTCCTAAGATAGACAAATGTGTCCACCATTCAAATTTCACAATCAAAAAAGTGAAAATCCCAAAAGAGTAATTATGCCTTTTTAACGAATGGCGATTCATTTAAGGTTCGTTCCATCTCCAGTAATAAGTATGCGTACGCATTCGCCTTTTATTGCGATCGTTTACACCGTAGTACCTTTGAATACTTCGTGCATTTTATGATTATAACTCTGCGCCTTCTCTGTTTGTGTTTTGTTGGAGAGAAAGAGGAAGGAAAAGGAAAAGGAAAAACACATCAGCGAGTCCGTATCGCTGCGGTTACATTAGAAGCAGCAGCGAAGACGGCTTCACTCTGCGGTTCAGATTGAGAAAAATGCGGAGCGAACGGTCTTCGTTCAGTAAAAGGAAATTCGCAACTATTGCTTCGAAGACCAGGAAGTTCTAGGTTTGAACCACTACAGCGGCGCTTTCTCGCCTCCAGTTCGTACCGCTGAGGTGGCTCAGGGCATTAACTGATGTCACTGCAGAGCCTCTCACCGGGAAGTCGGTTCCAATTTCGACGATTGGAGGATTTTCGAATTCAGGCGCTCTCTGGAGGAGAATTTTGGCGGTCTGTAGTTTTCCGTGGTTCCACCGATTATCACCTGCAGTTGGTGCCTACAATAGTAGTACTCTCTCAAAGGGGCCATGGACCGCGCGCCATCTTTCCTTCCTCTTCTTTGACCTATCCATACCTTATTTACACACACTTACTTCACTTCCCTACATGTTCTACACCTCCACACATATCGCGAGACCAGACGAGAGCTTACAGTTTATCCCGGCTGGGACTGTGCCTCGTTTGAAGATACCTGGATGTAAAATCCCTGCTACTCACCGTGTACGTTGGCTCCGGATCTCACCATCCGGCGGTGGAAGAACACCGGCACCTCCCGTGGTAAAAACATGTCCTACATTTCCGGGACTAATAACCACCGCAATTGACGCGCCTGAAAACCGAAATAATAAACCAATTAATCGACTCCAGTTCGTTGTTGAGTAGAGGCGTCGCCCTCTGCCAGGGTGAGACCTCCAGAGGCTAGCTGCTCAGAGAGGTGGGTTGCTTTGATCAATTCGAGGGTGGCAGATATCGAAGCAGAACATTAGACCAGGAGACTACAAACGTTTCAAGATACTTCTGATTCTGACATTTGCAGCGGGATATAACGATTCAACATGTGTATGTATGAAATTAATTAGGAAAAACAGTAAAAGCAAAATGAAATACAAATATTTATGAAAATGATAATAAATAAAAAAATTAAAGTTTGGATTTTTGGGAGTTACATATGTACAAACGGCTTATTCAGTAATGTACAAATTGGACATCTAGATCCATTTTGATAAGTCTCTATCTGATTACTGAGACATGTTTTTCACCGAACGATTGGGACTTCCGGAACATTCGGTACTGGTCAATGAACTGTGTATTCATATGCGGATGATCCTCGACGTGTCAGAATGCATTTCATCACAAAATTTTCGAACGCGGAAAGGTAATAATCGTCATTGTTATTGTCTGAATTCCCTCCGCATTTTAACTATCGACGCTGCTCTCTTTCTTCACGCCTTTATGTCCAGTGACATGGCCCGGTTCTCTACCTCTAGTGACAGGTTCGTTAAACGCCCGCAGCCATTTTCCGTCCAACCAGTCTCTTCAGTTTCGCCACTGCTGCTGTTTTCCATCGCCCACTGCAAGAGGTCTGGTCTGGAGGCCACGCAGCCCGGTTGAATGCAGACCACGGGCCATCGTACACGGGCGATCCATTCTCTCCCACTTGTAGCCTTAGGGCCATGTGGCCCACCCACAGTATGGCAGGATTGCCATCTGTCCTCCTTTCGGACGACATGTCCTCCTGTCCTCTCTCCTTTTTTAAATTTACATGGAATGTCCTCCTTTTTGTTCAGTTGAATTGAAAATAATAAGTATAATTTTAAAATAATTAAATTAATTAAAGGGACTTCATGTCTTGAATATCTACATTTTTACTCCAATTAATGGCCTCCATAATAGACCATAGGTTTATTGCGATATAAAACTTATTTATGCTTATTGTTTGGTGGATAACGAAGGTGAGTGCGGGGTGAAGTTATCCCGTCGGAAGCTTTCATTTTTAATGACGCAAAGTCTAATGTGATTTTCAAAGTCTAATATGGTTTGGAATTGTTGAATACATTGTCTATACAACGTGGACTATAAAAAATGCAAAATATCCCCCTTTTCATAGAAATGTCCTCCTTTTTTGATAAAATATCCTCCGCTAGGAAAAAAGTTTCTGGTAACCCTGAACATGGAGAAAAGACAGACCAGTACGAGGATGTCAGACCAACATTTAGAGTTTAAGGGTTGTAGGACCATAAAAAGAAGTGAAGGAAAGAAAGGAAAGAAAAAAGAAGAAGAAGAAACGCACGAATCTTTTACTTTTTGTGGTTGGTCATTGCGTCTTTCCTAGCAAGGAACTTTACACAACTGTGTCCATTTTGTTTCCCCTTCTGAAATCTAGGTCGCTTCTGCGAACCACTCGAACGGCAAGAGATAGTTTCTGTACGTACTTAAAAATTTACTCTGAAAATGTAGAACTACGAAACTCATAAAGGAGAATATTCTCTCACAATCAGTCAACCTCCTGTAATTTAAACTATGCATTGAGCTGTTTCATTGGAATCGTGAATTTGTTGAAATTCTTGTCTAATTTTAGAACATTACTATCTCTATTCCTACTCAATATATTAGCAATGAAATGTATTGGACTCACCATCACCGATTAGGCAGAAATATTCCCCTGTGGATAGTTACCAACATTCTAAGACAGAATGCCAGCGCCTTTCCTCCCAAAATACCAATTATCAACGGTTACTAAAGAATAATTTGTTATCCACCATTGTCAAAACAAAAAAAACTATTATGAATACCCAAGCACAAAAATAGATACTAGATCTCCATGTTTTGGGGATTGCAGATACCAATTTAGGACAAACGAATTCAAAGCAAAACCAACTACTTGTGAACCGGTTCCTTTTTGATAGTTACCAACTTCTAAGACAGAATGCCAGCGCCTTTCCCCAAAAAAATACCAATTATCAACAGTTACTAAAGAATCAACTGTTATCCACCATTGTCCAAAAAAAACTATGAATACCCAAGCACTAAACTAGACACTAGATCTCCATGTTTTTTGGGATTGCAGATACCAATTTAGGCCAAACGAATTCAAAGCAAAACCAACCGCTTGTGAGCTCGTTCCTGTTCCGAATCGAAGCGCACAGCCTCCGACGCGAGCGCGCGGAGCGGCGAAGGAAAGCGGGGAGGGAAACCCCAGTGGATGACCTGCGCGGCGTAGAGGCCGCCCGCCGCCTTCCGAGAATACGCGCGCGGTGCGTAACGCTACGTTGGTTTCCTTTCGCCAGAAGCAGCGGCGCGCGACGCTCACACTGCGCGGAAACGAATTCTAGACGGACAAAAGCAAAATTTTCTATTTGGTTTTCTTGAAGTTATTCAGAGACAAAAGATTGTAAAAACGTAATGAATACAGTCAAACCTAGATGACTGGGACTTGCAAAGTGAGAAACTTCTGGGAGTATAATTCAGAAATCCATTTTTATATGAAACCTGTGCTGTTGCAACAACACACATTTTCTTGCATCATTTTTAACTTTTGCGAGTTTCAAAAATTCAAGTTTGTGAGTTCAATGAAAAAGAGACCTGTGCCTTTCTTTTAAGCGTCTAAGAAAAAATAAAGAAACAATTGGACTGGTTTGTGTGATTTTTTTTATAAATTGCATTAACTTCAAGTAGAATTTACGCGAAAACTACTAGTTTCTTTTCAAAAAAATATACAAGAGGCTTTTTAAAAGATCTGACGTTTTACAAGAGAGTTCAAGACAAAAATCTCTATCTTTAATAATGAAGTTTTGGAATGTAAACGTTTTACATTTTTTTTGCAATTTTCGAAAATACAGAGAGTTCGCCGGAATGAGACTAATATATACCTTTTTATCATTCTTTACATTAGAGAAAAAATTTGGAAGAAAAACCAAGTTGTTTTTGAGAAACTAATTGTTTTAAAAACAATTAATTTGACTAACTTCTATGCCAAGTTACGCGAAAACTACTCATTTTCAAAAAATTGTACATGACTTTACTTCAAAATCTGTCTTTAAAGAATAGATTTCCTTAAATAAAAATCCTTATCTTCAATAGTGTAGATGAAGGAAGACAGAAAAAATTGAACTTTTGCAACTATCGAAAAATTAGAGATTTCAACAAAAATGAGACCTGCATCATTCTTGTAATCGTCCTTTACGCTATCTGAGGACAAGTTTAATCAAAATTTTGGGTAATTTTTGAGAAAATGTTGAAAACGGTGAGGCTTCTGGTAAAGTATCTAAAAGAAACAAAACATCCGTTCAAAACTCAAGAGGACCTCGAGTTCCTTCAAATAGATCGTGTAATATCAATTTTGGAGAAAATCAGTTGACTGATTTTGCCGCCAGCATTGACCACTGACCGACAGGCAGGCAGACGAACAGACAGACATACGTACGTTTTCCTGTTAATCAATTTTTCGGTATCAAGGACCCACATTCTGATAACACAACGTGTTAGAGGAAGTAATTTAATGCCTACAGGAACGAGATTTATCCACTTTTTCGATACCAGAGCCCGGTAATAAGAGTTTTTTCTGTCCAAAATTCACATTTTCCGGCGCACGACTACAATACTTTCTCTTCATAAGAAAGGCGAGAGAGTGAAAACTATCAGTGATAATGTAAAAACTTAGACTACTTTTACATCCACATTTTTCTCGGTGTTTGCTAACAGAAGACTCGAGATTGTAGAGTTTCTCCGAAAGACAGCAATGTCCGAAATGTTCCGATGTTTCTATACGATCTTTAATTCTTATTAACGTGCACCAACCGAAAATTCGGTTGGAGGCTAGTAGGTAGAACGCCCCCACAGAACATCCAATCTCTGGTACGCATAACGCAAATAAGAAGTTAAAATTGTTGAAAGGAGAGCAAAAAATTAAGGGGAATTAGTGAATTATTGTACATATGTATGTACATTAACTTTGTAAAGCATGTAGACACTTCGGGTGCCGAATTCATCTATTTTTACTTTCGGTTCATAAGAATTAAAATATGTAGCAAAAAACATCGTTTATAAGTGAAATGTTTTTGTAAAATTATTGCATTTTTATTTAGCATTAACCTTTGTAACTGAAAAAGATGTTATTCGAAGCTGCGTCTATCCTCTTTAAGGGAATCAAACTCTTGTTTAAGAGAAATTGGATGTGTGAAACACCTCTTTAAATGAGAACAAAATTTACTCGTATGTCCCTTGAAATCCCATTTAGCTATAGGTTCGATTGTTTTTAATGGGGAAGAGCGATGGAATATTAAAAAACATTATTCATATATTTTGTGACAATGTGTGATTTTACACAGAACGTAAGCGAGTAATGACTACCAAGACAATATTACACAGAATATGGTAATTTATCTGGATTGCACATGAAATAAAATGTGTGAAGATGGAGATTCCAGACTGAATATGTCCCTGTGGACTTCTTTCTGGCTCTGCGGACACCAATAACCAACAAACCAATATTCCCGAAAGTGAGTTTAGGCAAGCCCTGCATTCATAAGAACAGCTACAGATCAGCTGTTTAGGTCCCAAGTTAATAACTGATTATCAATATTAGCAGTACAAAAAACTTCATTTATCTTCGTTATTGTAACACTGTTGAATATCTCACTCGGGGAACTACAAATTTCAAACGCGATGGTCTGTGAAATTATTGTAATATTCAACTCGAGTGAAACAATTGCGATTTGTCAAAGAAAAGACGTTTTTGAAGTCTGGGTTAAAAATAACTACGAGGACTGCACAGTTTATCAGAAGAAAATCAGAAGCCCCGCAGGACGGATTATAAAAGAATTTTTTAATAGCGTACCTAGAAATCATTTTATTACTTGAATAAAAGAGATACGGTGCATGAGTTGCCCATGTTTTCAAATCCTATTATAACATTGTAACGATCTTCGTCTGAATCTTCAACTACAAAGTTAGTCAGAAATCTAAATGTATTTTAATATTGCGATTTCGCTGCTTCATATTAAAATTTCTATTTATTAAAAAAATGCGAGTTAAAACATTTGTTTACTTTTAATGATTTTCAAAACTCTTTGTTCGTTCGTTCGCATGTTCACCAAGGGCGAAATGTGAAGAAATTTTTGATGATACTGGAAAATAACCGTGTTCAAAATCATTCACATTTCCGCCTATTAATAATAGTGTATACATTTTTACCCGAATACACTTAAGTAGTTTTTTCGGTCTCCTGTTTTCCGCGAACGTACATACAATTTTGTTTATGAAATGTAAACGTCGGTAGTCCCATAACCATTATTATTCATTGGTCAACAGGGATCATTAGTAATCTTAGCAGATTTCTGAACAGTGTTCTTTGTATTACTGCGCATTACATTTGCGCATTTTACCGAACAAATCCACTAAAATTGTCACCTGAGTAGTCTGAAAAAGCTCAAATTTAGGAGCAATTAATAGTGCAGAAATGACTGCTTTCAGAGAAATAGCAAAAAAATTACAAAGACTTCTTTTAAGTATGTACATAGTACTATCAACATCACCCTGTTCACCCCCATCACTCGATAAGTCGACTTTCAAAATTCAACCTAACGACTTCGTTTGATTATTCTCCAATCTCGTATTACAATAAGATATCTTACGATACTTGTTTCATTATAGTAGTTTATGCAATTACTTTATAATCATAAGCTTTATTGCATGAGTACATGTTTTGAAAACGAGCGACGTTAGGAACAAGTTTTCAAATTTGCACGAATGCAATAAATCAACATTATAAACGAGTTGCATACGCTATTTTTTGTATAACATCATTATAAATCTATAAGAGAATCAAATATAGTTTTAAGAAATAATTTTCTTGTGACGTCACGAGTATTTGACACCTGTGCGAGTAAACGGAAGTCGGCTGTTCCGTTTACCGCTACCTCCCCACGATTCTCTCGCTGGAATTGGCTGATGACGTAATCATTTGTGCCGCAAATGCCATTATCTTTTGCCGTAAAATACCCTTTTATGAACGATTTCGTGCAACAGAAAAGGTCATTTATGATGCTGGTACACAAAAAAAAACAAAAAAAAACAATTACTATATACGGTTCTGAGCATACCGATATTTGTTGCAGCTAGAATTGGATGTCCACCCACTGTCGTCTGCCGCCGCCCGAGGGGACAACTATTGCGTCGGCAGCAGCCGGCCGCTCGCTCGTGGACCACCTGCTCTCTTCCCGCAAGCGACGGGAGAGCCTGGCGGTGTGGTTCTGCTCGCGGGGTTCCCCGGCGACACGCCGCCGCCGTGCGTCATGATTCCCCTGCGGCAACCGCATGAAGGAGCGGGCGCAGCGGATGCGAATAGTGGGCTGGGGAAAATTTCGGACGTAATCGGCCGTCCGGTTCTGCCAAGCGATAGCGGTCACACTGCATTCGACCACAGCAGAGATTCTTCTTTAATAATAGAAGAGAACATAAGTTCCTACAGAGCTGAAACATGGACATTCAACAAAAGGGATGCATGTAGGTTGATGGGCCTTGAAATGGACTACTGGAGAAGGTGCTGCCGGGTGTCCAGGTTGGATCATATTAGAAATGAAACAATAAGACAAATGATGAACGTGGAGAGCAGCATCTTGGATTCAATTGGAACAAAACGATTGAATTGGTATGGACATCTCCAACGTATGGGAAGCAATAGGTGGCCTAAGGAAGAAGCGTGGAAGACCACCAAGAAGTTGGAGAAAGGACATCCATGAAGAAATGGAGGCAAGAGGCCTCAAGGATGGAGACTGGGAAGATCGGAAGAGGTGGAAACTGAGAAGCGAGAAGCGGCGCCAGCCGTAAATAAATCGTAGCTTATTTTATATATAATTACATGTATTCATGCAGAAAAATGGGCCGCCAGAGGCGCCAACATAAAGAAAATATTTGGGAGACCCGTTTAATATATCCTGTTTGATTTCTTAGAATTTGTTTTTCTGTTTCAAATGCAGAGTTATTGCCGTCATCTTCTCAATCTTGTTATGGATTTTTCCACTTCCAATTGACGGATTTTGCCTTTTAACTAAAGAATCATTCATTTTATAATTTACAGCACTCGGCTCTCCAACTCGATAAGCACTAATTCGTAGTAAGTTCTTTTTCAATTTTGTCTTTGACTCTCCTACTTTTTCCTAACTGTAATTATTTTCTAACGATGCGATGCGATGTTTTGGGGCTTCAATAATTATAATTGCAAAATATTATATCAGTTTGATGAAAATAAAGTTTGCCTTAAATATTATTTTTAGGGAAATAAAGTTTGCCTTAAATAATATTTTGCATTCATAATTATTCAAATGCTGTTTTCTAAGAGTTCTCGAAGTTTTCTTTCTGAACACTTCAACTTCGGATCTCAAGATTACATGTACTTTCTGAAGAACAGTATACGAAGCTCCAGTTTCTGTTTCTGATAGTTCCGCCTAATTAAAAAATAATGATGTTCTTTCATTTAGCAACGAGAAAAAAAACCGTTCATGACGTATTGACGAAAAGTTTCACATGTCTTTTTATCATAATCAACATCTTACACGCTTGACGCACGACCTATACCACTTGGCAAAGGCTTTCAAGCTGTAAATAGCGCCATGTTCTCTTAAAAATATTTCCTGAAGTTCTTTCAAATCAACAGAAGTCTAACAAAATAACTCCCACAACTTGCGTCTCTGAAAATTTATTCAACAAATATTTTTCATCGTAGAATTTCATTGTAGAAAATGTTAATTTAGAGAAAATAATGTAGCATACGTTTCCTCAGCTCCAACTCGTTAGAGATGTAGACACAGATAGAAATGGAAAAAATAGAAAGTGACAAAAGTACGTGACGAATACATAATGATTTTATAATATAATATATAATATTATAACATAATGATAGTATCTCAAAATACCAGGGCACGAGAGGGGAAAGCCATTCTTGCTCACAACACTTAGAAATCAAGAAATGAAACTGACAATTTCATTAACGGAAGAGTGATATATTTGAGAATTAAGATTTGCAGCGGTTACCTCCCTGTAAGAAGAGAGTATGCTCCTGAAGAAGGGGAAAAATAGAAAACCTAAGATCTACATCAGCTTTTGCAGAAACATATTCATAAAAAAATATGACAATATCATACGTGGCGACTTCATGGTGTTGGTGATATAGCAATGCCTGGAATACTTGCGTATTTTGGGGAAGATCGTCTAAACGATAATGGAAATGAACTTATAAAATTTGCCTGCACGAATAACTTAAGATCAACTTACAGAACAACTTAAAGTAATACTTTGTTCAGAAAATGATATATAAATAAATATACTTGGTGCACCAGAGGGTATAAAACAATTACAGTTTATTTCCTAGAATAGTGGCCGTGTTCGACGCGAAGATGGGTTAAAATGACTTCCTAGAAGGTCGGGATGAGGAATGCCAGTGATTAATAGAATCCTTTATCACAATTAGTTTAAAAGTGGTATTGTACTACTCAGTTTGCTACGCTCTAGATGGATCGCTTCAAAAAAGGGTGGCGTTGATCTTCCCCAGCTGGTTGGTGAGATCCTGCGCCGACCTACACGTCGCCTTGTGTGGTTTTCCTAACCAGGTATCTCTCACCAAAGGGGCATCGCCCCAGCCGGGACAAGCTCTAAGTACCGGACTAGTCCCCCGGCATGTTTGGTAGTGTTGTGCATGTAAGTGTAAGTAAGGGGTAAGGATAGGACGAGAATGTGGAAGGAAAGATGGCGCGTGTGTAAGGGTATCGCTCTAGCATTTGCCTGGTGTTGATCGGATAAAATACCGATCAAAACCGCCTGTCTGGCTGTATCTAGCTAGTGTCTAAACTCCTGTCACCGTCGTGATTCGATCCTTAGGACCTTTTGTTCAGAGGCACTGCAAAGACGTCACTTGATGCCCTGATACACCTAATCTTTAGAAGTTGAGTTCCAGTTAAAAGATATGTTCACTTTTAAAATAATGATTTTCAGAGTGCGGAATGACAGGCCCAACTAATTATTTCCGCTATAAAAAACTGCGTCAACCCAAAATGGTACTAAGCTCTTGGCATGATGGTACGTTCTAGATCTTCCTGTGGATATCAACAAAGCGAGTAGACTTGTTGCGGTCAGAAGTGTCGCAAGCAAAAACAAACGACAGAGGCAAAACAGGAAAACTTTCGAAGAAAGAAGGAAACTTTCTGAAGAGATAAGCTCTCAACGGAAGCACGTACATTTATCTGAAGGCTGAGTTCGCGTAAAAAGCAAAAACATTGTATCTGACTTAAGGAGGAAATTGTTTTCGTAATACTTTTTCACTGATCTAAGTTTCTATATCGAGATGTGCCACAATGCCTGTTACCCTTCGATATGATAAAAGAAATTAAAATTGTGAATGAAAGTTGTAAAAATTTGTAAAAAAAAAATTTTAAAAAATACGGAATATGAATGCGAGTAATAAGTATATGCCAGGTATAGTAAGCAGACTATCTTTAAGAATGAAACAGAAGGTAAAATTTTCCGAGATGTCGTAAATTTTCGCATAATTCGTGATATTTTATGGTGATCGATAAAATTCTGAACATACCACAAAATGTTACGGTGTTATTATTGCCTCACCCAAATTAAAAATCTCGTCTCCGCTACGCTCCGCCTCGATTTTTAACTTTTGGCCTCGACAGTAATATCTCTCATAACATTTCTAGGAATGTTAATAGCTATTATTCGCTATCATCAGCGTCTAATTAATCTTATCACTAGCGGCCAATTAAATAATCATTATCTGCCACTAGCAGGCCCGGGGGGGGGAGGCTCTTGCGCTTCGAATCCGACTTCAGCCAATGAGCTTCAGACACCAATTTGCGTCAAAATATTTGCGGGAATTTTAAATGTAGCCAGATACCAAAATTATCACATCGTTACAAGACATTGAAACGAGATTTATGAAGCATTTCTTTTAAATATTGCATCTTGTACACATGCGAGTTAGTATTTTATTTATTTTTATTTATTGGTTGGTTACTAGTGAGAACTTTGTACCACTTTCAAAATGTTTCTCAGCACTCCTCGTTCTCCATATAACATGGCGGCTAGAATCTGGTCTGGCTTTTCAAACGAAGTACCCATGCTGTGGTCACGTGGTTCGTGACGCAAACTGGTCATGCGCAGAACCAGCTAAAATCGGTGCACCGGAGGAACCCACCCATGTATTTCCACCATGTTGCGGGCATTGAAAGTTTTCTTCAGGGGAAACGATTAAAACTCCAGGGAAGGTGGGGGGAGGGGACGAATCTACTAATAGATGAGTGAAATGAAAACCATCTTCGGCTTTCGAAGCACACCCTGAATAAATCCTATCAATGATTTTGGGAAAACATTTTTTCCATCTCCTTGATTTAGATTTCATGATCTTAACATTGCAAAGAGGGGAAAAGACAAACGAGGCACCTATGTACACACCGTTTCAATTTGCTTTGAACTCGACTTAACAATTAACTGCATCAATCTGCTTTCTACCCACACTCAGATAGCGAGGGGGCGGTACCAAGTCAGTTTAAAAAAGACGTACATGCATTGAAACGATAAAATCAATTTAGAATGGAGAATCGCAGGAACCAGAAGCCTTTTTACTGATATAATTAAACTCGGAGAGGAAATTTTACTGTATGTATTAAGATATTCCACCTTTCAAAGAACATAATGCAAGCGTGTCGAAAGAATGGAAGCTAGCTATCATTATACAATTTTATGAAAGTAATGACAGAACTGTTTTAGCAAATTATAGACCGGTAAATCTTAGTTACTACATGTAAACTTATGAAATATTTGAATACTAGTTATATTTACAAGAATGGAAACAAAAAGAATGACTATTTCAAGGATAGAATGATTCTAGAAATATTTTTCTTCTGAATAGTATCCTAGCCTCAGGGCACAGATAAAATTGGTAACGGTGGGAGAATGGATGCTGTTAAAATGGTCTTTGCCAAGGCATTTAATGTCATTCCACACGATAAAAGACTCAGAAATTTCTGCATTCGGGTATTGACAACACAGCGGTGGCGCTAATTGACGAATTTCTTCGAGAAAGGGAACCGAAAGTTCGAGTTGGACAACAATTCTCATCATTAGCAAATTTCAGGAATCGTCCAAGGAAGAGTTTTTGGACCTCTCCTGTACCTCGCGTTCGTGAACGACTTGCCAAATAATTTAGTTTCAAATGTACGATTATTTGCAGAAGACTCCGTAATATTTATGTATTCTAAAGTAAACGATATTTTGCAAGGTGACCTAGATAGATTATATTTCTGGGCGGAAACAATTAACACGGAAAAAAATAAGTTTAAAAACCAAACCCTCACGTTCTCAAGGGGCCATAATGACAGTGAAAAGTATTACCTACAGGGAACGAGAATGTTCCAAGAATCATACCTTGTCTCTGGAAATAATTTTTTATATCAAATTAGGTTGGGGAGAAACAAATTTTATTCTAGGGAAAACCTAGAGATCTTGCCCTTTATCAGGAGAATACTCAAAAAGAATACTGTAAACGCGAGAGAAGGAGCCTACTCACCTCTTTTTCGTCCATTAATGGAATACGAAACGGTTTGTTGGGACCCTTATAAGAATTTTCGGGTAATAGGCAAGAAGAATGGGATTCATTAGAAATCATGAGGGGTAAAGCAATACTTGTGTCTTATACATATTAAATGTCGATTATCCAACGTGAAATGATATTTCCAACCGACTCAGTAGATCCACGTACTGTAGTAGAGACACCAAGCACGAAATACACAAAATGCTGCTGAGAGCCGAGAGAACAGATGCTAGAAAGTTTTACTTCACGACCTGAATTCTAACGGGCTGGAATAAGTTGCGACAGTCGTTGATCTATTTCCTCTAGGTATTCAAATACAAGTTATTTAATAACATATTACTATATTATTAAAGTTTTGTAATAGTATATTTTAGTGAACTCGTATGCTTCCGCGGGCAGAGTCTTGTGAATGATCTTGGCTGTCTGAGTGATGTCGTGTTGCAGGCTGTGATGCCGACATTTCGACTATCTTGTAGGGATGTGCCCTTAACAGCTACGCTGTTATTTCTTAACAGTTAACGTTTCACAACTGTTACGCAAAATAACAGTTATTTCGTTTATCCTGTTATTGGCTGTTAACAGTTAAAATGCATAGAACTGCAATCTACTGGGCCTAATCCGAACTACTATAAGCTTTTGTGGCAACCATTTGGTACGATAACAGCTTCATTGCAGTTAATCATGATTTGCCAGAGTTCAAAATATACATTTATTAACACACAAATCGTTATTATTATACACCAAAATATACATTCATTAACACACAATTCGTTATTATTATACACCATGTCCCACAATATTTTTATATTTTATTGCATACAGTACAATAAGTTTGTCCTTTAAATTAAGTCCGTCCAAAATTTTTGTTAACTTATTTCTGTCCCATTGTTGCTTATGTGAGATCAACTAATATTTCCCTAGGTCCGATAAAATAAAATGAGTTACGGTGAAATAACTTGCATGATAACACTTGATATTCAACAGTCATTACCACTTTAGCTACAGGTAAGCAAAAACACAGTTCTCCTCATTATTTTGGCACTCGTCACTTCACTATGCACAAGTTGCATATATGAAAAAATATTTGCAATCTGAACCCGAATCACTTTTATTTTAGTAATATTCTATACACCTTTGCTACACATTATATGAATTACTAATCATCCTTGGTTAATCAACCAGACTCGTTCATATCAGCTGGTTCTCTGTCCAAACATGTTTGGGAAAGTAGTGCCAGCAAGCGCCGTAAGGTAGCTGCACAAGCTTAACGGTGCTACCAACGTTATTCGTTTTGCGTGGTTTAACTCTTAGCAGTCGCCACAAATGATTTAACACTTAGCAGTCTTGTCATGTTAGGTTGCTGGTCATGGCCTTATTTTTCAACTGTTATTAATAACAGCTATTACGAGTCAACTATTATTGTGATAACAGTTATTGAAGAATAGGTGTTAAGCCCTTTTCTACTATCTTGTCGTGGTTTTCCTTAGGGCCAGTCTGCAGTAGCTGATAGTCGCAGACCAGCCGTGAGGAAGTCCATGACAAGTTGGTCAAAAAGGCATCATAGCCTGCGACGCGACGTCACTCGGACAGCTAAAAGCACTCACTATACTCACTACTTATTAATTTATAGCTTAAGGAGTTATTACAACAATCGTAATTGTCACTATGATTGTTATTAGATCCACAACCTTAATGTCGTGCTTGCATTGAAGGATTGTGTAGTATTGGAAAGTGGCTGGAAAATAGAATGAGAAAGAAGTGAAGTGTCGTGGGTTATGAAGTGAAGCGTAGAGAAGTTAGAAACTCGTATGTTTAATAAATTAAACCTTTTATATATGGTACCCATAAACATTGTCATTATTATTAATATTTTGTTACTGTTAT
Organism: Teleogryllus occipitalis; assembly: GCA_011170035.1. Classification (NCBI taxonomy): domain Eukaryota; kingdom Metazoa; phylum Arthropoda; class Insecta; order Orthoptera; family Gryllidae; genus Teleogryllus; species Teleogryllus occipitalis. The sequence goes on along the minus strand of BLKR01007451.1, from coordinate 17,255 downwards.
TCTTATTGTGTAGTCATCTTTTGCGTTATCAATTGTATGGTATTTTTATTGAATATTTAGATAACCATGTGCTTTGTATTGTTTTAAAATTACTACATTGTGTTGCCACAACCGAGTTATTGATATAATTATTATTTTAAATGTTGTAAGTCATATTATTTTAACAGAGACAAAGAATGGCATTTTTGGGGGGTGGTCATCATTAGATTCGCCTAGGGTCCGGGGTTTATCTTTCTGAGGCGACAGGAAAGGGGATCGCAATATCGTAGGGCGTTTTATTTTTTAAAGGCTCAAAACTACGCTCGTTTTTCTCATTTTTTAGTAAGTCTAGTGTTATTTAAGGCAATATTGACATTGCTTTAGAAATCTTGGTTTGGCAGCGAAACTAAAACTCATTCAAGCCAATGAATGTGAAATGAAATAGCCATTTTAAAATTCGTTTGGTATTGGGATATCATTCATTATGATTACCACTTGTTCGGCAAGAAAGAGTACCTCTTCCACGCAAACAATTCGGAATGTTAATAAGAATGCATTTCGCCCTGAGAAAGGTCGCAGAATGACGACCGAAACGTTGGCACCTGTGACTATAATATTTATTTATTTATTTATTTATTTATTTATTTATTTATTTATTTATTTACGTCAAAAAACAGTTAAAAACTGCGTATGACGGGCTATGGGGAAAAGTGAATTGTGTGCACATTTTCAAAATTCTGTGATCCCTACACTAAATCATATACTACTTAAGTTTTGAATAGGACACGGCGTCCCCCGGGCAGCCAAGTAGTTATCGACTCCACCCCCGGAAGCCTACGATCTAATTCGAAATGTGCTGCTTGTAGGGTACTGAGCAGTCCCTGCCTTTCAACATTTCACACATCGAAAGGATGTTACCGGGCGTGACGAGTGTTGTAGCTCTCCAAATAATCACGAGCCGAAGTCGCCGCCCACGAGTCGAGACGTTGGCCACTCGATGCAAAAAACAGACCGAGTGTCACATGATCGCCAGTTGCATATACGACGCCTACGTGTTGCTACTGGGGTTACAATCTCATTTTCTTACGGTAACGCATCAGCGAGCCAGAGCTATGAACTCCCCCCGATGCATCGGAGCCCTTCGCGACGGGTGTGTCAGACTTAAATAAACCACGTAGTGTCAAAATTATTATTGACTTTTCTGTCTATAGATTGTTCATAATAGTCAGGCTGTATTTGGTCTTTTATTTTAAAGACCGACACTTGCGTAGGATAACTGTTTTATATAAAAATTATAATAATATTGTAATATATTTTAATTAATAATGGAAATAATTATTTTCCGAAACGTTGCTCTTCCTAGTGCGTTTCACATATAATATATTGCAATCATATTGTAATTTTTATATAAAATAATTACCCAATACAATTTTCTGTCCTTAAAATACAGTCTGACCCTGTAGTGTCAAACTTTCAAACGCAGAGGTAGCAAAAGAACAAGAAACGCTGGACAATGCTACTCATCTTTACAACGATCTGCATATGCACGTAAGTTTTGATTCTAAATTATTTAATTCAGAAAAAAATTAAAATACCTAATTTCTCTTCTAAAAGTTGGTGTGTGACTTCCGAGCGCTTCAGTGCATTGGTCCGAGGCTGAGTTTCGTGAGGGCCACGCCCCATACATCGCACAAACACATAGTAGTGTTAAAGAGCCAGGAGCATGAATAGTGTATGTTTACACAAATATTTCGAGGCAGAATAGGTGAACGGCGAAATATTATTACCTCTCGACAAAGTTGTGGGTAGAGTTGTGGCTGCACTGCAGATAGGCCCAATAGAGAACAAAGCCACCCGGAGCTGACGCATCAAGTTTTCAACGCGGTTTGGGAGGCCTTAAAGTTCGGTTGTAGCGAAGATAACCTTTGCTATGAACATGGTCTCAAGACGGTATCCTTACTTACTCAACATGGTATCCTTATGAACATGGTATCAAGACGTGTCATCGCCTGTTGGTAAGTGTTAATGTTTTAAGATTTAATTTATCTGCGAAGTAGGTGGTGCCATGTGCGTAGTAATGTGTGGCAACAGCGCATCGAAATGTCAGAGTCGCTTATACTCTACCAGTACTGTGGACAGTTGAGCCTCCGAAGAACCAGCGTTGCACCATTCTGTCTTCGTACTTGTTGCATCGCGTTACGCTTCACAGAAACCGCGTTGCGCACTAACTCCTTCACTTGTTCACTCCGACGTTGTGGCAACAGGAGGATATTACATTCGCGGAGAAGCGGCTGCTATTGCTGGTCACCACGAACACTGGTGGCGTCACAGACTCTCAAACTTCAAACGAAGAAAAGATTGATTCAACGCAGGCTTGGCCAACCCGCGCTCGCGAGCTCGGAGAGGAAATGTTCGAAAATTCAGAGAGTTCAACGAAAATGAAACATTAGCCATTTTTTAAGCGTTCTCTAAGCTGATAAGTTTAATCAAACAAATTGAAGCCTTTTCTGAGAAAAGTTTGAAAATTTGAGGTTTCATGAAAACCATCCCCCAAAATCAAAATGTGTTTCAAACTCGCAGAGCCTCGAGCTCGTTCAGATTTATCAGAGAAAAACAGTTTTGGAGGAAACCGGGGGAACGGTTTAGGCGCTAGCGTTGACTACAGTCGGACCGACAGTCAGTCAAACAGATGAGAGACTAACAGACAATCGGACAGAACCAGAGAGACAGACGTTTTGTCGTCAATTGATTTTTCGGTACGAAAGTCCCATAAAACGAGAATTCTGACACCACAATTTTCTATATGCAACATTAAATAGCATACTTAAAGTCGTGGTAACTAGTATATTCTAGGCACTGTCGGATCCCCTGGGTTTCCTAGACTTCCCCAGGGACCAAGAAGTTCATTTTCTGCATTTACTGCCAGCAATGCTAAATTGCTCCATCGTAATTTACAAATTGTGTGTAGAGCTTAATAGAGCTTCTGAGAGCAATTAACGAGATAGTAGATCGCCTCGAGACACGATCCCCAACGTCTTGAGGGCACAGACTGTTGATCGAGGCATAGCCCCAGAGGTTCCAACCACCACTGGCAGGATTCTGGCGTTGGGCACTCCTTGAAGTTCGGCTGCCAGGGGAATGACTGGTTGGTACTTTACCACTTTTTCCTCCCCTGCTTTTAGAAGGTTAGACCCATCCTCGTGGCGGACTGTCACATCGATAACGTGGACCCCCTCCCGGCTTTTTTTATTTTTTTATTGGTCAGGTTTGAGTCTAACCCCTTCGGCAACGGAGAAAGTGGCTTCCATGGACACCACAGTGTCTTATTTCCGGAGAATTTTCCCCTCTATAAAGTTCTTTATCTCGTCATGACGCTTTATTCCAGCTGGTTTCGTAAAAATGCACTAACCGAGGATGTGATTCATAGTTTCTACCGCTGTATTGCATTTCCTGCAGTAAACATCCTCTCTGGGAGTTTTATTGGCAGCGGTATTTGATCTCAAATGGAGTGCAGTGATAAAAAGACCAGGTTTCAGAAGATTATAGTCTTTCAAAAAGGCATTTCCAATCGGATCGTTTATATGCACCTTAACCGCTCTCCCTTGGGATCCCAGCTTCTCCTAGGCGGCTACCTCGTCATCGGCGCATTTCTTCTTATAAGCTCTTAAATCTGGTTCAGTATAGCGCCAGTTGAGTCTCAATGCTCTGGCGGTTTTAAATGTCCGTTGGTAGAAACTCGGACAGGAGCTGAGCCATCTGCAAATGTGATCTGCAGATTTTTCTAGTCGTAACCCTAGGTTCAGCGCTACCCTAGAAACGTGTTGGGCGAGCCCCAGCAATCCCAGTCCTCCATCTCTCTTGGTCAGGTAAAATAAGCCATCTGCAGTACTCATATGTAGGTGTAGGAACTGTTTGATTGCCACTCTGATTTGACAGTCCGCTTCCCTGAGCATCGACATAGATGGCATCGATAAAACTAATTGGTAGAGGTAATGTGGCATTATGTAGGTGAGAAGTAATGCCAATTTCTGAGTGGGCTTTAAATGCGCCTTCTGTAGCCTCGTCACTGCTTCCATCAAATTCGATATGGATGCTTTACATGAGAATCCGTTCCAGATAGAGTAGTTCACTCCCAAGTATGTTAGGGTATGATCATCACTGACCAGAGGAATTTTCTCCCCAAACCTTTCCAGACAAGGGTCTTCAATGAACCAGTATTAGAGGAAGTAATTTACTACCTACAGGAACAAGATTTCTCTATTTTTCGATAAGAGAATTTCTGCGAAAAATCAGCCATTTCCAGCCACACGATTGCAATCAGTTGACATTACTACCCACGTAGGGTGTAGTAAGGACGGAAAGTAAACTAGAGGTGCTACAGAATGGCACAGACGTTCTTGTAGTAAAGTTTTCTAATTTCCTTGGTGCGAACTGGCTTTACGGTGTTGCCCCATCCTCTTGCCAGCTGCCATCTATCATTGCCCAAAGTACATTTTTTTTTTACATTTTCTCGAACTTTTCGGTATCCTAATAGTAGAACCGAAATATATCTGCAAGAATATTAAACAAGAGTAAAACCTCGTCCTAAATAAAAATTTTCATTTAACTTTCATTTCAACTTCATTCTCGGTCATTTAAAGCACCTCCACTCAAAAATGCAGTAATGTATACAAATTGATGGAAATATATCTTTGACCTCGGTGAATAAGCTGGTAAGTAAAATAAACCTAATTTTACAAGGGATCAAAAACTAACTTTATACTAATGCTGTGGATCTGGGATTAATGATATTCAAAGAAAACCTACCCACAGATAGTTTCGTTTGAATATCATTAATCCCTGATTTAATTCAATTAAAACTTGTTTTAAGCTCTCCTGTAAAGTTAAGTGTTGATGACTTATCAGCTCATTCACCGGGATCAAAGATATATTTACAGCGTTTCTGAGATGAGCGGAGACACTAATATAGTGCGCCAGGAAAGTCTCTCCGTATTGAGCCGAGTCAGAAACTTCTATTAAAAATTGGATTTAGGTTGGTAGCAACCAGATCACTGGGAAACAAGTGACGTTCCCGCATCTGTAATGATTGTAGGGAGAACGTAATTTACATTTTACAAGCTGCCACTCGAGCTACCAACGTAATTTCTGTTGCTAGCACTCTCATCAGCAAGGTGCTTCTGCGGAGAGACTTTCCTGACGCGCTGTATTTGAGTTGCGCTCATAATGCCAGGACAAGAGTGTGCTGTTCAGCCACACCGAATATTGTGTGAACCGAATAACGTGTGAATAGCACCAGATACGTCACAAATCACGTGACCACAACACGGTCATTATTTTTGAAAAGTCAGGCAGACGTCTCTGACCGCCATGCAGCATGACAAACGAGAAGTGTCAGAGAGAAACAGTTTGAAAGAAGCATAAAGTGACAATTTTCAACGGTGACCAAACAAAACTAACACAGTGAAGGTTGCGGTTGATAAATATACATATATATATATATATATATATATATATATATATATATATATATATATACACACACACACACCACAACCTTCACCCTCCACCACCAAACAAAACCTCGCACAACGTTCATGGAAGGAACAAAATAAAATACTATTCCGGCTGGGGAAGCTGCAAGATAATTCGGACAAGCCCTGAACAACGTAAGAAATCGAGTAATTTTGTTCATAGAAGGGACAAAATAAAGTGGTGCTAAACAGCATGTACGTTCTCGCCCGTATTTTCATGCAAAATATCGCCAAAAAAATTATATTCGAAAAAATTGTGCATGGCCTTATTTCAAAATTTAGCTTTAAGGAACAGATTTCATTAAGGAAAGAGTCTCTATCTCCATAATTGTAGTTGTAGGGAGGCACCAAAAAAATTTGAATTGTTTCAATTCTTGAAAAATGAGTTTTTAAAAAACATGACACCTCCATCTTTCTCGTAAACGTCCTTCGCACTATCGAACAACAAAATTTAATATAAAACGGAGCTTTGAAAATGTCCCAGAGGCTTCATTTAAAGAAGCACCTTCCTAAATTAAAATATCGGTTTCAAATTCAAGCGGCCGCGACATCAACCAGATCAATTGGGGAATATGAATTTTGGAAAAAAATTGCCTGAACTGTTTAGTCGCTCGAGTTGTTCACAGACAAGACGGACGGACGGTTATTTTGACGTCATTCGATTTTTTGGTACCAAAGACCCACAAAACAAGGACTCTGGCTACACAACGTATTAGAGAATTTTCTTCTAAATTTAGCAACTGAATTTATCCATTTTTCGTTACCAGGACCCTGTAATAAGACTTTTTCTCCCGAAAATTCGCCGTTTCTTCGCGCAGCATTACATAACTTTCGTCTCTACTCCATAGCGAGAAAGTAAATATACTCCTGCATAGGACGTCCTGCAGGCCGACTAGGCAAGCACGAAACTCGGACAAGCCCCGAACAACGAAGAGAAATGGAGCAATTTTGTAATGGAAGGGACAAAATAATTCCAGCGGAAGACATCTCAGATTATAAAAGCGGCATCATCCCTTCCATTAATTAGCATCCTGGTGACAGGTACGGGATCGCTCCAGTAGACGGACGGAATTGGAAGGTTTGTGGATAGGAACTCTGTTATTTCTTCCTAAATAATGGTTTGAAAAGACTTACGAAATAAGCCTTTTAGGCCATGATGCCCAACGTCACATTCTGGAAAATACAGAATCATGTTCCTCGGTGTTATTAGCGCCCTCGTCCGTGACTCATGGAATGTGTGCGTGACTCGATGCGAAGTGCTGATGAAATACCACGCCTCGTTTCGTTAGGATTCGTGATCTCACGTTTGTTTTTACATCCTCGCATATGTACGTATATAGGGAGTAATATACGTAGTAGAGACAGAGTTATGTAATGTTGCGGAAAATGGATTTCGAGATTTAAACAGAACACGTTTTCCTGTCTCCTTATACCGAAAAAGTGTTGTTTTTTAATCTCAATGTCTGTCCATCTGTGACCAACACTAACGCCAAAATTTTTGAAAATAGTTTTGGTCCTAGTTTGAGTGAAATATGGACAATATTAAAAAAAATTAAAAACAAGATTTTCTCAAAACCACTCCAATTCCTTTTTCTTTACACTTTTTGTAGGGATTGTTCTAAATACGTAACATAATTACGTAACATAAACATTTTGATATAATATTTTGATTTTTCAAAAATCACACAAATGAAATTTCTTTGATACATTTCTCAACGTTAATAGTTAGATTACGGGCGTTCTTTATACATCATTGCATGTGCGAGTACAAGTGCTTCAAATGATGTCTGAAGTTTCTCGGAAACTCAAAACTTTTCCGTAAAAATGAGCTCAAACTTTCTCAAGAAAGTTTAAAATGACGCTGAAAGCTGAATACTGAAAGACGAAAAAGCTGAAACGGGTTTGAAATCCACCTAAGACACGTAGTTTTTAATTGTGTTTGAGGGGGTGGTCACTAAGTCTGAGAGTTTGAAATCCACCTAAAACAGTTTACGTTTGGTTTTGAGGGTTGGGATATTCCAAATCTTGTACCTGTATAATGATACAAGCGCATAGGTTGAGCCATGGAATACCACGGGAAAATGTGTAAAAGTACACAACCAAGACATGCGTATGCAACGTTCGGGGTGCTGAGAGGTGCACTTCATTAAATCCAAGAGTAGCGGTAAAAACCGCAAGAGGTCCTGGTAGTCTTTTTGTGTCGAAGAGAATAGAGTAGTACGAGAATAAAGTGAATAGTACGATAAAGCCTGGGCTATTTTTTTAGTGCCAGTCGTTTGTGATATGTTTGTTGTGTTGACAGTAGGGAACTTGGTCAGTGCTGTGTGTGCAGTGTAGTGCTGTTTTAATTTATTACAAACTACTACGTAGCATAGTGAAAGTTACATCGAACTGCGCCAAAAAAATGTTCAATAAACTCATTTAGTGGGTCTCGCATATCGAACAAATTGAATAACTTTTGCTTCTAAGAGTAGTAAAATACTTCCACATATAAGTTGTGTAAGTCAGAATCCATGTTTTGTTGGCATTTGATACCGGAAACTGGTTTACGGATAAATATGTGTCTGTGAATTGAAGGGTATGTTTTAATTTTTTTGAGGGGAACATCAATGACATTTTAAATTTTTCTCCAAAATTGCTCAATTTTTCTTTATTTTTTTTTTCTTTAATAGAGCAAACTATGCTTATAAAAATTGTGCAGGTCTGAATTTCACTCAATTCTTTGTATTTTCGAAAAAAAAGCATAGTTTTAAAATGTTCGTTATCTTCCTACTACTATAACATAGGAAATACAGATTATGTATTAAGTACAAAATATTCCAGCACGTGGTTCTTTAGGTACTAGTATTTCCATTAAAATTTAAGAATTTGAGGAAATTGCTGATGCTCAACTTCCTTCTAGATTCTTATGATAATTCAGATATTTGAAGCAGCGTATATGTGAAGTCCTATCCAAACGTAAGTACCTGAGTTTCAATAGGGTACCTATTTATATCACATGCTTTTAATACCTACATTATCAGAAACTTTAAATAATCTTCAGTTCGATAACCCCGAAGTTAATTCTTTCTATGTTACGACAAGACTTCGTTTTTAAGTTGAAGCGTGTCCTATTAGGATTAAAGAGACATTCTTTACAAAACATCAGTCAGCGCTGCCCACAAATTATTTTCCTCGTTCACGCCCACTGCGTCTGTGATTACAAGTATAGAAGTCGTTATGGCTGCGACAAGATGTTTTTACATCGTTGTTTGTGTTGTTTGTTTGTTTTTCAGCAAAAACTAACCAGCCCGGTGAGAGCACCTGGCGATTGTCCTCGTTGCCAGATTTCGGTTCCTGCTCTCGCGGCCCCAACGCTTCAGAGTTGCGATCTCCCAACGACAAATGTCAGCGAGCAAAAATTCCCCCAAAAAATGACAAGGAACGAAAATTTCGTGATATCAACAGGAATACACTATCGATGTCATCTGATACTTACAAAATGTTGTTTTTCTAAAAAAAAAAACTTCCGTAAGTTCGTCCGCTGGTGAATAATACTAGCGCCAGAACTATTCGTAGGATTTCTGCCAAAACGATATCCCCCAATCAATCTGACTCGGCCGAAAGCACAGCGATATTCTAAAAATATTATTTAAATTTTGACAATAATTTACATGTTGCTAGCGAACATTTTCAAAACGTTCTCAAAAATTGCTGCAATTTTTTCTTTACATTTTTTAAAAGAATATACAGAAATAAACGTATAAAGATGGCATATTTCGTACGTCTGATTTTCACTCTTAACTCAATCTTCGAAAATTACAACATTCTGAATTGTTTGAACTTCCATTTAACAACATTATTGAAGAGAGATGTTTTCTTCAGATAAAATTTGTCCATCACGATTAGTTCTTTCATTAATGTCATGAGCATTTTTGTTTTTGAAAATAGTAATTGTTTTCGTATAATTGAAATACGAGCAATTTTAAGGACAAGATTTTCTTAATAACGGCTTTAAATTTTTTCTTTAAACGTTTTGTACAAATAGAACTCAATACTACATGAGAAAGGCATACAGACCATTCTCATGTAGTATTTCATTTAATTTTTTAAAAGTTACACAAATTATTATTTTTTAAATATATCACATCGTTAACATTTACATCATGAACGATTTTTATACATTATTTGTGAGTACATATGGTTCAGATGATTTATGACGTTTCCTGAAAACTAGAACTTTTCTGTGAAAATAAGCTCGAAATTGAGCATTCTTAGAAACGCTTAAACGATATTTTCTCAGTGGCTTCAAAAATAACAATGAAAATTTGCATATAAGACCAGGTTTTACTCTAGTAAAATATTCTTAAAGTCATATTTCAAATCCACAATTATGAGACTGAAAAATTGAGAAAATGAGCAAAAATATATTTTAGGCGCCAATACATGGCAGCTGGGAAGGGGGAAGGCAACATCGAAAAACTAGCCTAGACTAAGGAAATTAGAAAACTAGTACAAGAAAGTTTATACCATTTCGTAACATCACCGTTTTTTATTTATGTTGCAACTCACTCAATTTTCTTTGGACATTTTGAGCTGTGAAGGTTTCCAACATCTCGGTCTTTCCTCTCCGCGAGGTCGTTGCATCGCACTTGCGAGTAACCGCTTCGGAGATTTCCAAGAGCGCAGGAAGGAAACAAGTGACGGAAAGGAAACAGGTGACGCTGACTATGACGTCAGCGGTGACAGAGACTCTCCCATCTCTTAGGAATCGCGGCGATAAAAATCTAGTTGTTACCGAGCACAAGCAGCTAGTATACTTGTGTGGTCAGTTGTGAGGTGTCCGGTCATCGATAGATGATGCGGTGAGGGCTAAGCAAAATATGCGCCAATACATGGTGTATCATAGTGTATTTTTAATACTTTAGAAGAGAATGGGATAATTAATCAATATATCTTTAAACAATATTAGTTACGAAAAAGAGAAATTGTCCTAAGGCAGCAAGAAAACCACAAAGGAATCGTGACCGGGAGCGGTAGCTCAGTGGATTCAACTATCACTGCAGCGCCTCTGACCGGAAGATCCTAGATTCGAGTCCTGACGGTGGAAGGATTTTCTACACTAGTTTTTCAGCTAGGTCGAATTCAGTCGCTGTCTGGAGAATTCTAGCGGCCGGCTGCTCTGATAGGTAGTTTTCCGTGGTTTCTCCGATCAACACCAGGCGAATGCCGGAGCAGTACCCTCACAAACGGGCCACGGACCGCGTGCGATCTTTCTTTCCTCTTCCTTGCCCTATTCTCTCCCCTTGTACACTTACACTAACATGCACCACATATCTCGGGAGACCGGTCGGGAGCTTAGAGTCCTGACTGTGGAGGTACCCCGCTGGTGGGAGAGTCCTGGTTAGAAGGGAACCTCGCTAGCCGACGGTAGGTCGGCGCCGGATCTCGCCATCCAGTGAGGGAAGATCACCCCATCTCTCGATCAAAAAATGCACTACACTTACGGGACTAATGACCTAAGCTGTTGACGCGCCCGGAATTACCAACCAACCAAGGATTCGCTGATATAGGCACATCGAATTGAGGGCTCACTGTCTGCCCTCGGTGACTCGATCGGCCGTTGCGGTTCATATTCTTATGCTCTGCGATAAGCACTCCCACTCAGCGCTTCAGCCAGAGAATCTCGCCAGTTCGCCGATTTACGGTTACGTCCGCCGAAACACGCCAGTCTTACAGCATAACCTGTGAATAATAGTGTGTTGGAGTGCGTCCTGATTCTTGAGCGCATTTACTAAGATTTAGTTGTGTTATCAGTAGGCCCCGGCTTTAAAAAGTCAACATTAGGTTCTACAAGCATATTACGATTTTATGGGATCTTATATGTTCAATTTAGAAATTTATAGGACTTTTGGAATATATAGTATTTGTATGAATTACACCTATCAGTACTCAATTTGCACTCCTTGTATGACACTGAATTACTTTGAAAGATTTTCAGGCGTAAAACCTCATCAGCCTCCCTGCTCTTAAAATGCTTTGGAAAGATTCGTTGGTTGATTGGTTGGTAGGTAGTGATTACGGGTACGGCAACTACTGAGGTCATTAGTCCCATAATTGTAGTAATTTTTTCATCAGGAGGTGGCGGTGATCTTCCCCCGCACGATGGCGAGATCCAGCGCTGACCTACCGTCGGCTAGCAAGGTTTCCCCCAACCAGGTACTTCCCACCAGCGGGGCACCGCCCCAGCCGGAACATGCTTTAAGCTCCTGACCGGTGTCCCGGCATGTGTGTTAGTGTAGTGCATGTTAGTGTATGTAAGAGGAGAGGAGAACGAAGAGAAATATCGCGCGCGGTCCAAGGTCCGTTTGTTAAGGTACTGCTCCGGCATTCGCCTTGTGTTGATCGAAGAAACTACGGAAAACTACCGATCAGAGCAGCCAGCCTCTAGAATTCTCCTCCAAACAGCGACTGACAGACTGAATTCGACCTAGCTGACAAGTTAGTGTCGATAATCTTGCCACAGCCAGGATTCGAACCTAGGACCACCCGGTCAGAGGCACTGTAGTGACATCAGCTGATTCACTGAGCCACCTCTCCCGGTCGTTGGAAAGGGAAGAAACACGAGACGCGAAATTCGTTCCACTTCACACGAAATACGAGACGCGAAATTCATTTCGGTTATTTCCTTATGGTTCAAAAGCATTGATTCTTGCGTTTTTCTCCACAGAGACCGCGACTGTTAATTGCTATGACTTTTGTAATCTGGACTGCGCACTACAACGGCTTCTAACGTTTTACTTTCTCGCTACGGAGTAGAGAGAAAGTTAAGTAATGCTATGCGAAAAACGGCGAATTTTCGCCAGGAAAACTCTTATTACAGGGCCCTGATAACGAAAAAGTGGATAAGTCCGGTTGCTAAAATTTGGAAAAAAAAATTCTCTAACATGTGGTGCAGCCAGAATTCATGTTTTCAGGGTCCTTGATAGCGAAAAATCTAATGACGGCAAAACGTCTGTCCATCTGTGAACAACGCTAGTGGCTAAACCGTTCAGCCGATTTTCTGCAAAATTGATATCCCCCTATCGATCGTGGCCCCTTGAATTTACACGAAGCTCTGGGGAAATTTCCAAATTTTCAAAAAAATGACTCCATCGCTTTTTATTAAATTTTGTTGTTGGATAATGTAAGGGACGTTTAAGAGAATGGTGTGGATCCCATATTCGTTGAAAACCCTAATTTTTCGAAAATTGCAAACGTTCTAATATTTTTTTTCGGAGTCTTCCCACAACTACAATTATAAAGATAGAGATTTTTCCCTTAATGAAATATGTTCCTTAAAGATAATTTTGAAATAAGGTCGTGTACAATTTTTCGAAAATTTGAGAACTTTTCGCGTAATTTTGCATGAAAATACGGACGAGAAAGTACGTGCTGTTTTAGCACCACCAGTTCTCTCAAAATTATCTTTATATTAAATTCGAGGTATTGCTCTAGATTGGATATTCTCGTACATAGATCGCAGAGTAGAAAATCGTAATAGCATTGTAGTGTTCAGGTTCTCAAATTGCACAGCAAACGTATTTAAACAGTAAGCGTATTTTATTACAAAATCACGTCTTATTCACATAGAACGTAAAGTCGCTCATGCGCTTAATCGCTTCGTGAGTCATCTATCAGCTGCATTAAGTACAAGCACGAAACATTATTTACCGATTCCAAATTTGCTAATAAAACATGGGAACCCGCAGAGTTCGATAGAGTTGGTCCCTATCTTTTATACGTTAAATGTATGCCCTTGTTCATTAGAAACTGAAGGACAGTTGTGTTTGCTGATGACTAGAGAACGGTTTTTTGTGTAATTACATATTTTTTGTCTTTCTACTTACCGCTCCCAATAGTTTAATATTGGCGAATTGTCACCGTCCTAACGCAAGATCCAATTTTTTCGTTACATTTTTTTTACATATTTGGTACTATGTTACATATTCTACATATTTCGCTTTTTTCTCGAGATATTTTTTTACACTAACAATTTTCTTACATATTTTTATGAACAGAAGTATTTTCAAAAAAATCAGAAATTTGTCCTACATTATTATTGGATGCTATTGCGTACTCTGCTCGAGGCACATACGCTACGAGAAGACGCGGTCGGATATCCTCATTGTGGCGCGCCTGCTTCAGTTATCTCAGGGCGGGAAGTGCGCGTCAACGACAGATCATTTCCATCTTTAGGTGTGAAAAGTATCATTGACGCCGTGTTTGGCGACCTTCTACTTTATTTCCAAGAAACTTTGGCGATCGCCATCGTGTAACACCGATGAGAATATACCATGCTGCAGTAATTGTTTGCTGGTCGTAGATATCGCTAGTTTGTACGATGGCTTTTATTGCGGTAAGTCTGGCTGCTTAACTATATTCCTGGATAACAATTTGAGAAGGTTTTACTACCGATGGGAAAATTGTATGGTGCAAGTATGTATCACTTGTGCTTTCCAAATGAATTTTAAAGCGTTTGAAATGTTTTTAAATTGTGTATAGAGCATTTTTTTATAAAAGTTCGTATTATGTAAATGTGTTTATAATTAAAGTATATTAATATTACATATTATATCCGATTTTACATATTTATTATATATTCTTATGTTTTCATTACATATTTACGTACACGTTTTGACGCTTCATACTACATATTTTTCCGGTCTCTACTGACGACACGAACATTGTTTGCAACGAAAATTAATGCGAATTCGTCTTTCAAATTGGTTTCGTATTTCGTCCTATCGGTCTCGTGTCATATCCATTCCTACTCGCAAACTGAAATGCTACTTTTATCACTCGTGTCATAAACAACTATTAACTGTCCTTTACTCGCTCCAAGAACAAGAAAAATTTAATCAAAAACGGTGAAGCCATGTTTTTGAAAGTTTGGAAAATGTCCCAGTGGCTTCGTGTAAAGTACCCCCATAAATTAAACCATCGGTTTCAAATTGAAGGGCCCGCGACATCAGCTAGATCAGTAGGGGAATAACAATTTTGGAGAAAATCGACTGAACGGTTCAGCCGCTAACGTTGTTCACAGATGGACGAACGGACAGATGTTTTGTCGTCAATCGATTTTTCGCTATCAAGGACCCACAAAACATCAATTCTAGCTACACCACGTGTTAGACGATTTTTTCTTCTTCTAAAGTTAGCAACTGGATTTATCCACTTTTTAATTATCAGGGCTCGGCAATAAAGAGTTTTTCTGCCGACAGACCGACGCGGAAGGTCCGCAGCGGAAGTTTCGCGTCACGTGTTGCCTTATGAGCACCTTCAGACCTGCGCGGCAGGCGAGCAGCAGGCAGCGTTTAATCCGCAGCGGATTTTGTAACGCAGTCAGACGAGTTTTTTCCACCGCCGCTCGAGTTTCGTGGAAGTCCGCCCGCCTTCAGGAATCTTCACGCTCATCTGGGTCGAGCTCCCTTGCCTTCGCGCACAACTCTGCCGCTCGAGTTTCGCTGTGGAAACCAAGGCGTCAGATGTCGAACATTTTCAAATCGCCAGAAAATCTGACTGGACTGAACGGCCAGAAAAAATACTTCTAATCGTGTTTAGTAATTTAATTAAGTTTAAATAACATTAAATTTCGATTTTTACATTTTTTTGTTCTAAAAAGTTTGAACATTTTACTAACGAAAAGTTTCAATGAGTGAGTGAGTGCAATTACAAGTTGTTCTTCAGGAAAGATAGCTTCATAGTTGTCAAGTGTTAGATTTTCTTATGTCTTCTGCAATCAGATTAAAAATTTCATCAAAATAATCACTGGTCATTCTAAAAATTAAAAGTTTTCGAAAGATCTAAAAATATTCCAGTATGTGCATGTCGATCCTTTGATGAATCAACACCTTTAAGAAAAGAACAATGAGTCAGTTTTTTTATTGTCTAAATCCTTGTTTGAAGTCCCAAAAGCCTTCATTTTCTCCGAGAAAAGTTTATTTATTTATTTTTACGTCAAAAAAACAGTTAAAAACTGCGTATGACGTGCTATGGGGAAAAGAGAATTGTGTGCACATTTTCAAAATTCTGTGATCCCTACACTAAGTCATATACTACTTAAATTTTGAATTTTTGAAAGGGAAAAAAACAAAAAAACTCCCATGTAATAAAATCTATTTTCAAGGATAAACAAGCAATAAATTTAGAATTTTGAAAGGGAGAAAAAAAAACTCCCATGTAAAAAATCTATTTTCAAGGGTAAATAAGCAATAAATTTTGAATTTTGAAAGGGAGAAAAAAACAACAAAAAACTCCCATGTAATAAAATCTATTTTCAAAGATAAATAAGCAATAAATTTTTGCTCTTATTACTTCCTGCCGCGACAACATGGAAACGATAATTTGAATAATTGTATTTCCCACTGAATTCTAGAAGACGTGCACAGAAAATGAAGTTACATTTATGTCCAAAGCAAAACAAGGGGCCATCTCAGCATTTGCTCAATGGATCAGGGAAACTGGACGAAAAACCTGATCGAGATGGGGGTCATTTACCCGGAAGCTGTAGTACAATAGTTGTTACAGGTTGTTTATACTCATTTATACAGTCCAAATGGTAAATAATGCATTATGTATCATTGTTAAAAATTAATGTTACTTTTCTTGTGATGCTCAGTATAGTCTCTAATTGTATAGAAACAGTTATGCAGCAGAAACGATTTCACTTGTGATTTAAACTTTTCTATTGAATTTAATCGTTTAATGTCATCTGGCAAAGTGTTGTAAAATAATGTACTACTTAAATTCAGTAACTTAACTTCAGTAACCTTAACATCAGTCAATGGTACACTGTTCATTTTCAATGGAGCACAGAATTGTTTATTTGGTTATTATTATTTGAGTTCAAAATATCCTGATCGTTTTTCATGATTTTAGCCTGCCTTATGACTTTTCGTAACAATGTATGTATGTGAATTTTTTGTAATGAGCTGTTGATACTGTCACCTGATGAATATGATTTCTACGTCGAGTGTTATAGTAATAGACTTCGGCATTTTCTGAAAAAATATTCCTGCCCTTGAGCAAGTCATTTTTTACAAAAACCACTGATTCGTAAATAAAAAGACACGGTAATGGTAGAATTCCTAGATTAATGAAGAGAGGCTTACATGAATCACGTGGGTGGGATTTAGTTATTATTCGTACAATTCGTTTTTGTAATCTGAACGTCTGGGAGCTATAAGATGTATTTCCCCAGAATATTATGCCATATCTCAGGCGGGAATGAACATTCGCGAAGTATACACAACGAGCAGTATGAAGGCTGACTGAATTTGCAAGAATTCTGAACGCGTAGCATAATGAACTTAATTTTGTGTTCAATTCATTTAAATGGACGTTCCATTTAAGGTTTGACTGAATTGAGAGACCTAAAAATTTTGCTGCCTTAACATCAGTCAATGGTACACTGTTCATTTTCAATGGAGCACAGAATTGTTTATTTGATACGGAAAACTGCATTAAAACCGTTTTCTTTTCGTTTACTATTAATTTGTTATTTCGGAACCAATTTGAAACATCTGATATTGTACTATTTACGGTTTCTTTATTGCAAAGGATGTTCGTATCATCCGCAAAGAGAACCGTTCTTCCGTTTCGAATCGTCGAGGGCATATCGTTTACGTAAAGTAGGAACAGAATAGGGCCTAAAATCGATCCTTGAGGAACTCCACATGCAATGAGCAAAGAGTCGGAAAGGTGCGTACGTAATGTTCCATCATT
>BLKR01007450.1:0-37342 GCA_011170035.1 Teleogryllus occipitalis | reverse complement strand
CCCGCCCCGCCCCCCGCACGCGCCCTCCGCCCAATCCCCCGACCCCCGCCCTCTACCCCCTGCCCGGTCGATGGCACCTGCGTGGCTTCCCCGAAATTTCGTGCTCGCACTTTGCCCTCCCCCTCTCTCAACTCCCACCACTCGGCCCCGGGGAATGGTACCGTGCCTGCCCTTGCGCTGTGCCCTTGAGAGGGCCCTAACTCGGTTTTTTCTCTTGCTCGTTCTCGGCCCCGGGTCAGTATTAGTCCCAGTAATTGTCCTAATTTGTTTCTATCCGTAGTTCACCCCTAAATGTCCTAATTATTGTACGTAGTCATTATGTTAATCTTCGGCATTCTAGTCGCCATTCTAGTTTTCATCATGGTCATTCTCAATCCAGTTCATACTGTTCATCGCCATCTTCTTCGCTATAATCCTCGTTCTAATACTAATTGAAAATTAGAAATTGTTGTGTCATTTGTGTAGAACCAATGGTGTAGAACACAATTGTGCAACAATTATTTGTCTCTGAAACACATTTTATTTCTTCGAAAAGTGCATATTTTTCAATTTAATTCGTTTATTACCTCATTATAAAATGTTTACATTAGCTGTACTTTTTGTATATTTTGTATTAAATAATACATCCATCGAATCGATGACAAAATGAAATTTAAGAAGAGATGAAGCAACGAAACTTATTTAAATTCATAATAATCATTTCACGGAGTATCTATTGCATTCTATTCATTCCAGCTCATAACCTGAGCTACGTCATCAGTCTGCCGAGAGTTAATCCTGGGCGGAGATGACAATGAGCCAGGAAGCCCGGGTGCTCCCACACACCTATTGTGTGGCTGCGGCTGTAATAGAGCAGTGCGGCTGAGTCGCTGTTAGTGAGGTCGTTTAGGAGCGCTGCACGTCTTCAGCGTTTACATGAGGTCCGTGATCCTCCCTATGGCATCTCTTACTTCCTAATAGCTGACTTGTCATGAGTTGGCCTGTACTTGGATTTAAACCCGAGTTTCGGAATACGGAGTTCTCCTGGGAAGCTATAATCCCACGAAGATGTCTCAGAATACAGCTTACAGAAATAATGTTTGTATTTAAAAGGATATTTCATTAGAGATGAACGTGGAAACCAGCATTTTTTCAACTTTGTACTCAACTAAAATGTTGTTAACTTTTGATTTTGCTTTTAAACCGTTGGTTACTGTAGGGTGCTTAACAGGGTCGCTATCGCATATTTCCCAACTTGTGCAACACCGCTCCCCTTTGCCATTAAATCTCGACACACACACACGCCGCCCAATACTGGATCAATAGAATGGGGAGCGACACGATGCTTGGGCACGTCTCGACACGTTGTGCAGAATAAATTCTATCGCGTATTGTAATATATGCGTCCATATAGGTAACGCATAAATATTCTGTGGACAGAGCTGGCTAAGTATTTTTGGATTCGACACGTGTGTACAGGGAGACGCCCTTTTGAGGATTGCTTACCTGTGGGACAAAGAGATCCTCAACAATAAAACTCATACATAGTTTTCATGCCGACCTCGGTGTCTAGGAGACAAGTACTCCTTTCCTCTCACCTTTCCTCACTCCTTTCCACTCTCTTCCCCCCTTTGCTATGCCCTTTCCCACACCCAATCCCACTCCCTTTCATAACTGCAATCACTCGCTCAGGAAAGGGGAGGATGTATAACAGGCGCAACGAGTATGACACCGCATTGTTTTCAGACATGTAAATGGGATTGCCACAATGGTAATGATGTGGTGCACACATCATATATATATATATATATATATATTGCAGAAACTGGAATAATGACGAAAAGGTGACGGAGAAAATGAAATTTAATTCGTTGAATGATTAGAGTAGGTATGACTGCTGTGCCCGACGAATAAATGTTACTTAATTTATTTCTATGATTTTACTAATAGATATTGTAAGGAAAATAACGTACACTTCTTTAATTGGATTTACAAATAAAAAAATAGTCTAAATTTTGCCTTTAAATACTCTCTTACTCCCGTACACAGCAACTGTAGGTTTCCTCTAAATCCATACACTAAAAACATTTCCTACATTTCTACGTTTTTATTATATTTTAATTGTTGTTTGTAATGCTATAGTATTAACCCTTCTAAGCCCCGTCTTTAAAGAGATTTTGGTGCTAGTTATTTTCAGGCACATATTCAACGTACTGCGTGAGACACTCTGCCCCCATAATCTTTCATCCGCCTTAAAATGAGACCATTTTGCAATTGCCTACGCGGTTACCACAGTACTTTTCCACAGTTCCGTTTCTTTTGTTCCGCGCGTAATCCACACACGCCATGCAACTGCAGTTGCTGCACCGGTCGCAGAAGAAACAGCACGTTGTGTTCTTTCGGTGGCGTGTGAGCCCAACCCGCGCGTGCAATTGGACTGGACGCGACGCGTTGCGCCCGACTGGCCTCCCCCCTCCCCCCCCCCGGTGCGTGTCAACGATAGGACGGCAAAACTTGAACGTATAGGAGTGCGACACCATCTGGAATGTACGTTGCGGACACGCGTTTCAGCTGCAGCCGTCACCCGGTGTCAATCACCGTGCGCCTCACAATGGGCCGAAACGCGGTCAAAAGGGCTGATAATATTTCCTGTGATTTCCCCCAATTCAATGTAAACGAAAAAACTAAAGCGCGTAATCATTAACGTGAAAGAAAATCGTGCCCGTTGAATTAATGTATCCCATTTTATATATATCGTTAGCATATTTTGTTAGATTGTTCACACATATACATATTTTCGTAGTGATAGAAAGTGGTGTGAAAATGTACCTTATTTCAAAGTTTGTCTTTTAAAATAAAGTAAAATAAACTATAAGAATTGACAAATCACATTTTTACTAACTTCGAAATCTCTTTCTACAGTTTCCTCTGTTGTAATTTAAAAATGTTTGTGAATGAAGATTTTTTTTTAGATATTTTCCTTTTCTATCTTTGCTAGAGAGATGGAAATAGTTCTCATTTAAAAGTAGTTTAAAAATAAGCTGTTGAATTGTAATTATCATCTACATAGATCTCATAATACGTGCGTTATTTCATTCTTTTCCTTCCTTTTCAGAAGTTTTAAATTTACGTTTTTACTTAGTAAAATATAATAATATTAGCATTAATAATAGTCGTAAATGTAAGGTATGATGTAATAATAACGTAATAAAAGACAAAAAATTATTGAATAATGATCATAATGATAATGATAATAAGGAGAAAAAAAGGAGAATTTTATTACTCGAATAAGGAATGTATATTTGGGGAAGAAGGAACCATTTACTAAATTACAGCTTACTGAATAACTCTCTTAATGGCATTATATTATTTATTTATTTATACAACATACTTATTTGCCCAAGTGAAATTATAGATTTCCCATAGTTGACGTCATCACAAGCAATATGAAAATTGAAAACATTTTTTAATTTGAATATTTAATTTGAAAATTGAAAAAAGTTTTAATTTGAAATTTCCAATGACTCACTTAATGGCATTGTATTATGTATTTATTTATTTATTTACTTATACAACAGACTTATTTTCCCTAATGAAATTATAGATTTCCAAAGTTGACGTACATCACAAGCAATATGAAAATTGATAACATTTTTTAATTTGACTATTTAATTTGAAAATTGAAAAAATATTTAATTTGAAATTTCCAATGATTCGCTTAATGGCATTGTATTATTTTATTTATTTACTTAAACAACAGACTTATTTTCCCTAATGAAATTATAGATTTCCAAAGTTGACGTACATCACAAGCAATATGAAAATTCATAACAAATTTTTAATGTGAGATTTCCAATGCGTGCACTCGCTCGTGCGCGCTGGGCCAGTGCGCGGCGCGCGCGTCGTGTGCCCTGGCTGCGCGTGCGCCGCGTGCGTCGCCGCGTGAGTCGGCGCTGACAATTAGTCGCGGACCGAAATAATTGGCAATTTGAGGGCGGTGGAGGTGGACGTCCGGGTGGCCCTGGCTTCCCGGAACAGGGCTTCGGGGAACGTTCCCCGCGCGCGACCCGCCCTTCTCTCCTCCCCGTCGTGCTAAGCACTTCTTGTGCTTTGCCTGTCGAACGTGTGCTGGGCTGTGACTTCTCACCGCATTTACTTATTCGCCGTAGCGTGTACCAGCCACGTTTGGGCGATACAATATATATATATATATATATATATATATATATATATATATATATATATATATATATATTGTTTTTTAATTTATTTATTAATCTATCGGCGAGAAAAGAGTTTTTTGTAACGCATTTCTGGTTTTATTTTTTCATCATTTCCACGTAACTCGTCTACAAATTACGTAAACGACTTCTCGCATCATATATGGCTCCTAATATGTCACATTCTTATATTTTGCGCAAGAATACACATACTAGCACATATTCGGCCACCTGCAAGAATATTGTGCAAAGCAACATTCCATTCTGCAATCACAATGACCAATGCTTTGAGGAATATTGTCACAGCATTGAAGATGGAAGATCTCTTTTCTCTATGGTCACCAAGATATCCACCAGTACAGTCATGCAATGCACATGGGGAGGAACGGTGCCTGGGTCAGAAGAGGATAATCTATCCATAAGCTACCAGTGCTTCTTGTAGGCACTTTGTCGCGGCTTTTCTGCTCTCCCGCCCCTTGCACCCTCCTGACTCTCTGCCCTGCCCGCCCTTCCCGTTCTTCTGCCCACACACCCCACTGTCCCGCCTCCGACCTTTCTCGCCTTCCAACTCTCCCGCCATCCAGCTCGCCCGCCTTCCACTCGCCCGCCCTTCCACTCGCCCGCCCTTCCACTCGCCCGCGCTTTCACTCGCCCGCCCTTCCACTCGCCCGCCCATTCCACTCGCCTGCCCTTCAACTCACCCGTCTTCAGCTTTCCTTCCTTCCAGCTCTCCCGCCTTCCAGCTTTCCCTCTGTCCAGCTCTCCCGCCTTCTAGCTTTCCTGCTTTCCAGCTCGCCCGCCATTCAGCTCGCCCGCCACCCAGCTCGCCCGCCATCCAGCTTTCCCGCCCTACCTCTCCGCCCTCTAACTCGCCCACACTTCATCCTTGCCGTTCGCTCTCCCATCCGTTCTCCGACCCTCTCCAACGCCGCCTCCTGCCCTGCCCTGCCCCTCGCCCGGCTGGGCAGCGGGCGGAAGAGGGCGGGCGGCGGGGAGGGGGGCACCGGAAGGGCGAGTGAAGGCGGCGGAAGCGGCCGGTGCGCGTGCGGAGATCGCTCGCCGATTCTTAGCGCTCGGCGGCGCTCGCTTCCGGACCGCGCGTAAAGAGGGGGTCGCGGATATTTGGCGGACGCCGAAATGACAGTGCGGGCGTGCGTGCGTGCAGAACGCTGGGGTCAAAGATCGCATGCACGTCCATTCACGAGAGCGAAGCCTCCTGCGCGTTTGACAGTTCGTGATGTGGGAGTTGCGAGAAAAAAATGTATTGACCCAGGGACGAGTTAGACACATAACGTTGGAGCACACAGTAAAATAGATATTTGGCGGACGCCGAAATGACAGTGCGGGCGGGCGTGCGTGCGTGCAGAACGCTGGGGTCAAAGATCGCAAGCAACGTCCATTCACGAGAGCGAAGCCTCCTGCGCGTTTGACAGTTCGTGATGTGGGAGTTGCGAGAAAAAAATGTATTGACCCAGGGACGAGTTAGACACATAACGTTGGAGCACACAGTAAAATAGATATTTGGCGGACGCCGAAATGACAGTGCAGGCGTGCGTGCGTGCGTGCAGAACGCTGGGGTCAAAGATCTCATGCACGTCCATTCACGAGAGAGAGGCCTCCTGCACGTTTGACAGTTCGTGATGTGGGAGTTGCGAGCAAAAATGTATTGACCCAGGGACGAGTTAGACACACAACGATGGAGCACACAGTAAAACAGAAGGTTGGCTCTAATAATTTTTTTTACCTGTTACTCTTTGTCTGTGCGAAGTATGAGTATGAAGGCTACATCGGAACGAATGGAAATACAGGCGTGTATGATGCTAATGTGTAGCATATGAAATGAAGCAATTATATTAACTTCATTATAACGAGAGAAAGTTGGGGAGTAACCTGAATTCATACTGATGGTAATGTGACAAACTTTTGTTTCTCGAGGTCATATTATTATTCCATGTAGAAGGTTGAGAGGAATTTGAAAAGTCGAGGCAATGAATGGAAGAAATGCAAAAATACTGCAAGCAAAAATTTGAAATTGACAATTACTTACGGTTCCCTTCTTCCTTTGCTTTTGTCACTTCATACTCTGCCGCCTCACTCTTCTGGAGTACTAACAGAGGAAAGAAGAAAATGTTTCTTCTTTAAAATGATTATACGTTTATAATAAAATTCTAGACGATAACAATATAGTCACTGAACATATTCTGAACAGAATTTGTATAATAACTAAGGTGTTAAATAATAATTTTCAGTTTCATCATGTACTAATGCTAATCAATATTGCACGTACCGATTCTTCGGATTTCATAGTATCAACGTATCGATACATTTCTCTCTGTGGTGTCTGTAACAAATATTGAATCGAATCCATTGGCGAAATCCTCTCTTACTTTGAATCAGTTCATGGTATCCCGAAAATCCCCACAGGAATATCTTCTTCTTCTTCTTCTTCTTCTTTCGTTCTATTCTTCCAAAGACGGAAATTAGGTGACCGATGTAGATGACTCCACAGTATTATCATGATGGGTTTTCTTGGGAGGACATAGGCTAGTTTCCCACAGTTCTTCTTGATGGTTATTATATTAATATTGTTGTTGTTGTTGTTGTTGTTGTTGGTATTATTATTATCATTATTATTATTATTATTATTATTATTATTATTATTATTATTATTATTATTAAGAATGAAGTAATAGAGCAATGATGAGGGTGAAAGGACGCACACAATGAGATAGGAAGTGGAAGGTGAGAGGTGCAAGATCCGAGGGAAACCACGAAAACCCCGGTTAGAGCGGCCGGCCCAGGGATCGAACACGGACCTCCCGACTGCAAAATCAGCGCGTTACGCACTGAGCCACTTCGCTCGATTGCTGGAATATAGATACCAAAAATTGTATTAAATCGCCCTAAAGTATCCCTTCTATATCTCTTCTATAGCATTGATACCAATTATTGTATCGAATCAACTATCAGAATAATCGCCCCTTGTGGGAATTCTGATGTGGTGTTGTTGACGTTCTTATGAGAAGAAATAAAAGAGATCATCTTCGTCAACATATTAGCTTTATTAAGATAGCCGGCTTTCGACGGCTTTGCCGTCATCGTCAGTCTCGCTGCTTTCGGCAAAATTCGGTAGACTGTGCCAAATTTACTGTGTACAGTAGTAGTAAGTATTAGTAAAGTTACTGTGTACGGTAGGCACAGTCTACCGAATTTTGCCGAAAGCAGCGAGACTGACGATGACGGCAAAGCCGTCGAAAGCCGGCTATCTTAATAAATCTAATATGTTGACGAAGATGACCTCTTTTATTTCTTCTAATCGCCCCATGCCAAAACGCCACTTGAGGAGGCCTGCAGGTCGCTGCGAATGTAGCGGAGGAGGCCCGCATCGCGTGCGAAGACCTGCGAGTGACTCAACGCAGGAGCGGGCGCCTTATTAAGCGCGGCGTACCCAACAGGCGGAGCGTCGCGACGCCGCGGGACGCTGCACGGGCGAGTGGGGCTTCGGCGACGCGCCGCCTTGACCTGCTTCGCGGACGCCACAACGGGTCTCCCAGTCGAGCGTCCAAATTGCCCTGCATTCGCCCTATTTCACGGGCCCGGCTCGCGTTCATTGTCATTATTTCATTCAAATGTATATTGAAGAAATTACCAGGAACGCGTTTTAAATTTAATGTACACGTGTACATTTGGATGCAATAGTCAAATCTTAATGGTCATATAGACTGGTAATATTTATGGAAGGAATGGTCCTAATAGACTGGTAATATTGAATATATGATATGAATGATGAGAGACAGGGGAAACGGGAGAACCATTAATTGAAGCAGAAAATTTAATGTACGAATATATTCAGCTCTTTTTAATGTACAAGTTTCGTTTAAGTTTCGTGTACAATACATTCATTTACATTAGATTTAATAAAATTTCTGTTAGTTTATTTTTGAGTCCTTCGGAGCAATGCTGTGGTTCTCTTCCTCAGCGACTCCTTTTTTCTGTCGCAGCAATCTAATGGCAGTTCATTCCAGACGTGACTGTCCTCTGCGAAGAATAAATCTAATTTTCACGACTGGAAGTTCTTCGTGATTCTTGTGGCATGAAGCCAAACGCGTTGCGTTTGCTGGTGTCGTATTTTCGAACTCGTTGGGCTGGTTAATGTTTTTAAGGAGGTTTACTTTTGGAATTTCAAATTTTAATTAAATGGCGTTTCCATAATTGAACAATGTCAGAGTGCCAAGAGGATTTTCTACTTTGCTTGTGTTTGCATCCCGTTAAGTAGGGATTTAGAAAGACTGGAGAGTGCCGTTGTTGCGAAAAACGGCTTTCAGTTCCATATTGTTTACAACACTATTGAGTTTTTAGAAAATCTGTATTTCTTGTGATAATAGTGGAATGGGAGCTATCTCAGAGTAATGCGTGACTAAGAATGAGGGCGTATTAAATAATTTATTTCGGTAATAAAGAAACATCGTAAATGAAATCAATTAAGTTAACTAAAGAAATATTTCACAATTATGTTCTGTCCTTTAATGAAGCTAATACAAGTGTGAACGTTATTCATTTTTTTAAATGACATTTTCCAGATTTCTCAGTCTAACTTCAACTTTCTAAACCATTCTCCGCAAAGAGTATATAACCCATATAGGTACTTCGGATATACGGAGCCAAAGCAAAGTAGACAGGCAAATCAAAAATGTTAGATATCTGGCCCTCAAATGCCAAGACATTTGCACCAAAAAACAGTTCCGTAATAAAGAAACCACGTACGGCGCATGATCATTCTTTCATCATTCTCGTCCCCTCAAACACATACTCATACACGTCATACTTGTACGCACTACCCTACACAAATCGAGAGACCAGTCGGGAGCTTAGAATATTTCGCGTGTACCCGGAAGGGGAAAACCCAACAAGCCGACGTGTAGCTCGAGCCCTTATCTCATGTTTCAGCGAAACAGGTACTCACTATTTCCAGGGATATATTGAGGAAAACCGGGACTTCTCTTATAGGACTGACGGAGTAGATGTCGACGCACCGAAACACACACACACACACACACACACACACACACACACACACACACACACACACACACACATACACAAAATAAAAAATATAACGCAATCAATCAATAATATGAATTTGGGATATATACTCCACATGATAACGAAACAAGTTGTGCGCAATGCGAGGAGAGACAAGTATCGAACTGAGATGGAGCAAACCGCGCCGAGTGCTGGCGCCGGGCGTTGTAAAGGCGTCGATAATGACGAAGGCTTTGGGCCACGTAAGCCCCAGAGCCCCATTGCCCTTGACCTGGCCTCACCGGAGGCCACCGGAGACCTTCCCAGGCCTCGACCCCGCTCCCCTTCGCCCAAGGCGCCAGCTCCAGTACGACGCACTGGCTGAGGTGGCTCAGGGCAGCAATTGATGTCACAGTGCAGCGCCTCTGATCGGGAGGTCCTAGGGTTTGACTCTCAACGGTGGCAGGATTTTCGACACTAGCTAGGTCGAATTCAGTCACTGTGTGGAGGAGAATTCTAGGGGTCAGCTGCTCTGATCGGAGGTTTTCCGTGGTTTCTCCTATCAACACCAGGTGAAAGCCGGAGCAGTACCCTAGCAAATGGGCCACGGGCAGCCAGGACAGACCTAAAACATTCTATTGCAAAATTCACCCTCGTATTATTGTGTAGAATTTGCAATAATCCATTTTCCATATAACGATTTGTACTTTTAAGTTTGTGTTCTGTAGGGGCATGGGTAGAAGAAATTCCTCCTTTTTGTCGTACATTGTACCATTCATAAAACAGACAGTTTTGAGGCTAATGACCGTCTAGCACTCAGTTACTTTCTCTTTCTCCAAACCCTTCTCCTTGTGCAGTTGGAAAGCCTTTTCCTGTGCACCAGAAATCTTCCGCTGGCTCTGGACATTGCCCTTCCATTAAAACTCCTTCCATCGTTTTTTCCAGAGCACCTAGCAGTTCCTACTGTTACTTACTCGCTCGCCACGTTCCCGCCAGGCTCTTTCATTTGCCATCTCTTCCACTGTCGGAATAATGGAACGACAATCATCCCCATCTCTGTAACCTCCGCTTCACACAATAGCCACCGCTCTCTCATCGTTGCTTCATTGCTATTATCACCTCCACCGTACGAATAATGATACTCTCATCACCATTCCCGCAAGCAGTGCTTTAGTCTGCACAGCCACCGCCTCCGCGGCGTTAGCAAGCCTGAGCCTGCTCGAACGGCGCGTCGTGAACGTCGCTTTCTTCTGCAAGATGCGTAATCGTCCTTCCTTAACGAGAGTCGAGAGTCTGGGAACGGGGCTGTCCCTTGCAGTGGTGGAGTCGGGGAAGGATGACCTCCGGAAGCGATGGTGGCGCTTGGAGTAGGAAGGACGTAGATGGAAGGATTGATTGATTGATTTTTTCGTGTTTCCGGGCGCGTCAACTGCTTCGGTCATTAGTCCCGTTAGTATAGTGCGTGCTTTTTCTCGGGAGATGGCGGTGATCTTCCCCCGCTGGATGGCGAGATCCGGCGCCGACCTACCGTCGGCTAGTGGGGTTTCCCCCTAACCAGGACTCTCCCACCAGCAGGGCACCGCCCCTGCCGGGACAAGCTCTAAGCTCCCGACCGGTCTCCCGGAATATGTGGTAGTGTAGTGTATGTTAGTGTAAGTGTGTGTAAGGGGAGAGGATAGGATCAGGAAGAGAAAGGAAAGTTCGCGCGCTGTCCGTGGCCCGTTTGGTAGGGTACTGCTCCGGCATTCGCCTGGTGTTGATCGGAGAAACCACGGAAAATAGATGGAAGTGGAGAGATGCGAGGCACAGAAAGGGGTGGGATTGGTGGGGTGGATGGTAGTAGGGAGGAACAACGAAACGGAGAGGGATGGAGGGGATTGGAAAAGGATGTGATGTGGCGAGTGATGCCCGCGGGAGGAACGAAAGGTAAAGAAGCCTGAGGTGACGGACGCGGAATTGGCAGTGGGGCAATCTCTAATATGTGGTGGCGTAGAGTCATAAGTCTGGGGCCCGAGAAACGCGGCGGCGGTGGTGATTGAAGATTGTAATATTGACGAATACATTCAATGGATGGAATCGACAATGTTGGAGACGGCATGGAAGAACGAGCGCAAATGGGAAACAACAGAGGAGGCTCGTAGCGTCGCTGATCGAAACAGCAGGGAAATACTGGAGGGGTTTGAAGAAAAAATAGTAAGGCGAGTGACGGCAGCGAGGACGGCAGGGCGACTGGGATGTCAGAGGCGGGGAGGACGGCAGAGACAGCGGAAATGAGCAGGGGCGGTGGGAGCGGTGAGGTGTGGACGGCAGGGGTTGTCGGGAAGCCGGAAACGGTGGGGACGACAAGCCCTGAGGAGTGGTGGCCTTGGTGGCAAGACGGGAGGTTGGCAAAGGCTGCTGAAAACAGAGAGGTCGATGAGGGTGGCGGGGACGGCGAAGTTGGTATTGGAAACTGTAGAGGAGGTCGGAGAGGAGGTTTGAATGAGAAACTGCGATGACAGTAAAAAGCTAATGGGGGCGTGGCCCATAGAGCGGGGAATGGCTAGGCGGCATAGGCTTTAGGGACGGCAGGAGGGAGAGTAGGTGTGGTCGATAGAACGGGGAATGGTTAGGCGGCAAAGACTTTAGGGGCGGCCGGAGGGGGAGAGGAGGCGTGGCCGTGATAGGAGAGAGGTCAGCGAAGATGGCAGAAACGGAGGAAGTAGCGGGGGAGGCTGGGACGTCTGGCTGGGACAGACGGAGCATTGGGAAGGGAGAGGGTTAAGAATCGGCAGGGGCTGCGCCTACAGCAGGAGCAGCGGGGATGTATTAAATCGGCAGGGCTGGCGTTTAAGGCGGCAGGAGTCGAAGCGGCGACGTCTAAGGCGGCAGGACCGGCGGCAGCGGGGACCTCTGGCAGAGACAGACGATGGAAGAGGGGAGGGTTGAGGAGCTAGAAACGACGAATGCAGCAGGAGCAACGGGGACAGCTGAGGGGGCAACGGCTGCGATAGCCGAAGCGTGGGAGAGGTGAGAGTTAAAAAACGACGGGGACGGCGAAGTTAGGAGGGGCAGCGGGGACAGCTGAGATGGCAGGGCTGGCGCGCTGGCGAAGGCGCCAGGAGCGGAGGGGGCAATAGGGGCTGCGGGAACGCATGGCTGGGGCATCCAAGGCGTGGGAGATGTGAGAGTTGAGAAACGGCGGGGGCGATGAAGGCAGCAGGAGCAGCGGGGACAGCTGAGACAACAGGGCTGGCGCGCCAGCGTTCGCAGCGGGGTCTTCGGAGACAGCCTGACTGTGACGATGTAAGCGGGGGCAGCGGAGGTTGCGGTGCTGGACGAGTCGCACCGACCTGGTTCCCCGCCCCCTATCTTCCTCTTTCCACTCGCGCTTTCTCAATGCGCTCTGGACTAGCGAGCCGCAGGGGGCGGGGCCGAGATGGAAGGGGGAGGGGCGGGCGAGGCAGGGCGGAGACGGAGAAAGCACCGCTGTGCCATTGTTTTGGCTTCTCTTTCTTCGCGCGCCTTGCCAGAGAGAGAACCCATTAATTTCGCCCCGTTTGTTGCCACGTTCGCGTGCTCGATGTTTCATTTATTTTTTGTGCCCCTTGTTTTTGCCTTGTCTCCTGATGTGCAACATGGGATACGAAAAAGTCCTCTGCGTTCGGTTAAACAGTTACATATGTTAATGATTCAAACGTATATTATCTGTTTGAATTTAGCTCAGAGTTTTCACTTCTTGGATGTTGTTCTTCAAACAAGCAGTGTACATGCGAATTTATGTTATATTGCTACGGATGTATACATAACCGAGGTAGAACACTAGCGATATTAAGTTCGGAATGTTTATTCAAAATCCCCAGAAAGAAAATGACATGGAGAAAGAGACATTTAAGTTGAGATGAATAATTACAGTACGAAGACGAGACGATCGATATTTACTGTTTTATGGACGTCGCTCTGTTACAGGAGAAATAATAATAATAATAATAATAATAATAATAATAATAATAATTTGTTCAGTGTTCTTTCTGTACATAGTTATAATGACAACCGTAAAAAAAATAACCTTTAGAGGGCAGAATTAACCTGTACATAGGAAATAATTACAAATGCTGAGTACTTTTTTCTTTTCTTTTTTTCTTGTATCTTACAAAAACATACGGGATAAAAACTAATGAAATATTGCACCTCAGAGCTACTGTCAAAAGAGATTCATTTTCTCTATTTCGTCGTTCATGTGGTAAGACAGTACTTGCTCCCGTATATAATGCATTTCTCTATTGTGTAAAATACATTACTGTAAAATATTTTAGCGCCTAATTTCCATGTTTGAGGGCTGTAAGTTGGCTTATGTGAAGAGCCCAAAGCGATGTAACCGAACTGTGTTAGACGACTGGCGAAGCGCATCCAGGCCCTGCCGCACCGGGCTGCAAGCCCTTCGGCGCGCGGCAGCCGGAGCCAGGCCGCCAGGCCGCCACGCGCCGCGGCCGCGTGGAGGGGGCGCGGGGTCACGACCCGGTCGCGCGCGCCCGTCGCATCGGGGTCACGGGGCCAGAGCGGGCGCGTGGGCGATGGCGGGGGCGGGCACAGTAGCTGGCCTGGGGGCGGGGTTGGCAAAGTGGCGGGTGCGGGGGCGGGCGCGGGGGTGGGCGCGAGGGTGAGCGCGGGGGTGGGCGCGGGGGGTGGGCGCGGGGGTGGGCGCGGGGGTGGGCGCGCGGGGATGGGCGCGGGGGCGGGCGCGGTGGTGGGGGCAGGGCGCGGGGGCGGGCGCGGGGGAGGGGGCGGGGCGGACGCGGGTGCGGGGCGGACCCAGGGTGCGGGGCGGAAGCGGGCGCGGGGGCAGGCGAAAGAGGCGGGCCCAGCGCAGGCGCGGGGCGGGGGCGGGCGCGGGGAAGGGCGCGAGGCGCGGAGCAGCACATGCCTGCGCTGCCCTGCCCTGCCCTTCGCCAGCCTTGCTAGGCGGAGCCGCGGCCCTTGGCTGACCCGCCTCGTGCCGCGCGCCCTACTTTCAGCACTCGCTGCCCTACTGCGCAACGCCAGCGGAGATCCAATGCCACAACTTCGCCTTCCGGAATTGACTCAGTGGGGTTAATTATAGTCCCAGTGGCGGCGCAAATGTGCCTACGTCCCTCCTGCCACTGAGTGAATGAATTTATTTGCACGAATGAAATGGCTTACCAGGAAAAAGACTTACAGATCAGTTACGAAAAATTAATACAGACTAAATTCCGAAGATGGAAAAAACTTAATACTATTTTCGGCTGCAGAGAAAGTCATTACCAAATGTGCTCGGGTTTCTTCTGTTGGTTGGCTGGTTGGTGGGTTAGTGATTCCGGGCGCGTTAACACCTAAGGTCATTAGTCGCGTAAATGTAGTGCGTGTTTCCGGGATATGGAGGTGATCTTCCCCCGCTGGATGGCGAGATCCGGCGCCGACCTGCCGTCGGCTAGCGGGGTTTCCCCCTAACCAGAACTCTCCCACCATCGGGGCACCGCCCCAGCCGGGACAAGCTCTAAGCTCCCGACCGGTCTCCCGGAATATGTGGTAATGTAGTGCATGTTAGTGTAAGTGTGTGTGTAAGGCGAGAGGATAAGACAAGGAAGCGGAAGGAAAGATCGCACGCGGTCCATGGCCCGTTTGGTAGGGTACTGCTCCGGCATTCGCCTGGTGTTGATCGGAGAAACCACGAAAACTACCGATCAGAGCACGTTAGTTCAGCGTTTCGATTGGTTTTAGGAGATATTCTAAGACATTTGGTTTGCCGTTGCTGAAGTGTGTTTGTGTGGTGTGCGCAGGGTGGTCGTCGTCGTCGTCGGACGCGGCGCGGCGCGGGCTGTCGCCCAGCCCCAGCGCCAGCGACGGCGGCAGCGGCAGCGGCGCCAGCGCCAGCGGCGGCTCCTGGCGCTCCGCCACGCCCTCCCCGCCGCTCAGCGACGGCAGCTCGCAGGGCACCAGCGCCTTCTGGGCGGCGCTGGCCGCCGACGAGGGCATCGGCCTCGACGACGACGAGCTGCCGCGCAAGCGCAAGGTGAGTGCTCCCTCCCTCTCGCTCTCGCTCTCCTCTATCTCTTTCTCGCTCTCTCACTTGCCCTCCCTCCCTCTCCCTCTCGATTTTCCTCTCCCTCTCGATTTCCTTCTCCTCGCTTCCCCTCACTTGCCGTCCCTCCCTCTCGCTTTCCCTCTCCCTCTCCTTTCCCTCTCCTCGCTCCTCCTCTCCCTCTCGCTCTTCCCCTCTCTCTCGCTCTTCCCCTCTCCTCTCGCTCTTCCTCTCTCCCTCTCGCTCTTCCCCTCTCCCTCCTCGCTCTTCCCTCTCCCTCTC
Organism: Teleogryllus occipitalis; assembly: GCA_011170035.1. Lineage (NCBI taxonomy): Eukaryota > Metazoa > Arthropoda > Insecta > Orthoptera > Gryllidae > Teleogryllus > Teleogryllus occipitalis. The sequence continues at coordinate 21,820 of BLKR01007450.1, read as the reverse complement.
GCTCTTCCTCTCCCTCTCGCTTTCCCTCTCCCTCTCGATTTCCCTCTCCCTCTCGATTTTCCTCTCCCTCTCGATTTTCCTCTCCTTCTCGCTTCTCTTCTCGCTTTCCCTCTCCCTCTCGCTCGCTCTTTCAGTTACTCTTTCCCTCTCCCTTGCCCATTCACTTACCCTCCCCCTGTCGTTCGTTCACTCCTCCTCAATCGCTTGCCTTCCTTGTTGCTTGTCCGTTATTCTACTTGCCATTCCTCCCTCCCTCTCATTTCCTCTCTCTCTCTCTCTCTCTCTCTCTCTCTCTCTCTCTCTATCTCTATCTCTGTCTGTCTCTCGCTCGCTCGTCATCTTGTTTCCTTCTCATTTTCCCTGTGCCCGTCGCCTTCATTCTACTTACCTCTCTCCACCATATTTTCCTTACCGGTTCTCCATACAGTTTTCTCCATTATTATTATTTTTTTTCATGATTTCATTCCCTGAGCTTCCAGTCCTCCGCTTCATTCCCTTTCCGACTTCTCCTCCAACCCTCTCTTCTCTTTTCGTTCATTCATAGCCCCTCCTCCGTTCTCTCTCTCTTTCTCTCTCTCTCTCTTTCTCTCCCCTCGCCATTATTTGTTGCGTTCCTCCCGTCCCCGTTTCTCTTTCCTTTACCCTCCCGCTTTGTCCTCCCTGCTTGATGTGTTCTTGCTCTCCCGATCTCCGTTTTCCCTTCATCCCAGCTTCTCGCCCTTTGCAGATACACCAACTCATGGGCTCATAATGTGCTCAACATTACTCTCAGCGTGAGCTTCCTGATATATTTTTTGCACATGTTTTTATTGTTGCTACTAATTTGATTATAATGTAAAAGTGTTAGACTTGATAGTCCTTTCGCCTCGGTTCCTGCATTGAAAATTTCATGGTTGATATTTATGATAGCACAGTTCAATACATTACACCATAATATAATAAATAGATAGGGAGATAAAATGAGAAATTCTTTTTCTAGTAAAAAGCTGGGTCTAGCTCTAGTTAAGATTTTTTAAAATATTTTTCCGAAATATTGGTTGTTAAGTTCCAATTATATGCTTTCGCGTTTCAGATATTAATAACTGCAAATTTAAATTTTAATCTTTCTATACGATAATGTAGGAAGGGTATAACGTATTTTAGAAATGAATTATAGATAGGATAACACAAAACTGTAATGAGGTGTGAAATAACAGAACGTCTAAACTCAATTGTCTCGAATTATGTATTACTTTGCACCATTGTTCAAATCACAGGCCTCCAGTTTTATCTCCCATCAGTCTCTCACATATGAAAGGCACTTTTTTGATTGCGGGTATTCACCATATGATTGTTGCGTAAGGTGGGTCAGGTCAGTATGTGCTGACGTATTGACTCACACACTAACTAATGGACTGAGTCACCTTGAACATTAAAGCTCGTTTGTATAGTAGTAATACCTCCTGGTACCTGGGTTTTGGCGTGACCTTCTGTTTAACCTTGATGCGTATTAGGATATTGAAAAATACTTTCAAAATGTCAGAGGGAAGCTGTTCTCATACGTTCCCATGTTGCAATAAATTTGCATACACACATTTATTCATCAGGTGTAACTCATACCCCAAATGGTTCACTTAAATCCCACGAAAACCAATATATAAGAGTCATTATACCATTTTAGCAGTCCACGTTATACTGTGACTAAGTGGTTGATTGTAGTGACGGCCCGTGTCCATGATGCGGGAACGATTCACACCGATCGTTGCCCCGTTCTGAACCGGTCGCTCTTGAGAGAATCGGCGTTGGCGAAGCACAAGGAACGAGTCACGGGTCGGTTCTTGCTCTTGTTTTTTGATTGCGCTCTATGTATCTGCTGTAATTAATTTCCTTTCCGTGTTCTGCTCGTATCTCAGATTATAGTTGTTGAAGCGTGACTAGACTATAAATCTGACCTATGTGCGTATAAGCAAAATTGAAATCCTTAGCGGAAATGGAGGTGAAGATCCTGCTATCTGTTATGGCTATTCAGAAAATTCCCTTGCTGAATGCTAGAGAAATGTATGTCATTGACAGAATGTCGTATACATGACAAAATACTAATAAACTGTTTACATAATGACAAATTTGTGAGGAGGCGACAATGGAGAATCTACTCTGCGATACTGAAAGTTCTTGTTAGTTTTAATATTAGTTTGTAATATTAACAGAATAGATAGTTCAATATTATCGAAAAAGTGTAGAAGGAACATTTAAATTTTTCCTGAGAGTTGAAAACTTACGGCGTGTAAGACGCAAAACTTAAAAATTTTTATACTTATTTCTATGAATCCAAACATTTACATTTTCCGTTCGGGTTTTGAAAATATTTGTTTAGAAGGAATATGAATGTGTTTCGACATCGATCACGAGAAACAATTTTGAAGATAAAAAAAACGTGTTCATTTGAATGGAAACAAGGCGCACGGCGAGTAAGCCTCGTCATTGGGTACATACATCCGTTCTTCATGAAACTTGCTCACCTCTGTACCTTGCACTTAGTTCTTCGTACACAGTCATGGTTCAGTTAAGGTGCCAGAGGGGGAGTCAGCAAATCATTGAAAACATTACGCTCTGATAAAATTAACACGGAAGCTACATACATGCAAAGATGTTTTCAATGCGTCATGTTAAATTGTTAGAATTTTCCTGGCTCAAATATTTATTCAGTACAAACTCTGTTGTCTTCTCTCGGCTTGGCTTGGTACACTTGGTTTCTTGTACCACTTCCACTACGTATTCCGTTTCTCACACCGTATTCTACAGGATGGCATCTTCATGAACATTCTGTTATATTTTTGCTGGTTTGACGCTTCTCGATTCTATGTTAAATTAAACGAATTACTTGATATTCTAGGCGAATTAATTACACGGGTGTACCTCTCTGCTCCGTAATAACGTTAAATAAGAATAGTTTGTATTGACAAGGGTGTATTTAATTGTTATCAATTACAAGGAGACATATGGAACAACTGACGGTGGATAAGAGAGCCTTGAGGAAAAATATATATTACAGGATTAATATGGAAATGGAAAAAATAGGGAAGAGGGTAGGGTTTAACATGCGAGAGTTCTCGCACGGGTACGCTAGTATCTACGTAATCAAGAAGTAGGTCGTATTTTCACGTAATAACATACATGCTTCCCGTTACATAATTTTGAAAAGAGTTTTGTTCATTTAAAAATGAAATTGAAATTTAAAGGTATGAACGACGTGTCATGTTTTTTGTATCCTCTTTCCCCACCCATTACTCCCTCGATTACGTACGATTTCTCTGGCACGTTCGCCACAATATTCATAATAGTCATCACGAAGCAGCCAGCGGGCGTCTTCCGACCTCATTCTTCCTGCAACTCGCCACAATGACGCTTAACCTCCGCGGCGGGCGACCCCGGCCTTAGTAAGCGCCGCCGGTTGAAGGTGACGTCACTGTGACTGGCGAACGCAAGCGCTGCACCTGAGCTGCCTCTGCAGGCTGAGTCACGCCTCGCAGCTTTATCGATTGCCGGAAGACGGGACGAGACAGTACTTCGCGGGCGACAGGTTTGGTTGCTAGTTTTGACATACTAGGTGGAATGTGCGCCGTTTCTCAAATAATAAACCAGATTATGAATATTCGTTTAGGTTTGTCCCAATTGCTTTATCGGAGGTTTTTTTTCCTAGGGCTTTTATCCAGCCGACATCCGGTTGCCCTTTACGTCCCGAAGGGACGCATATTTGACCATACACTAGACCAAAACACTTGCGGGCTCCTCTGATCTGGGGTCAGCAGAACGCGAGGCCCTCCGCGACAACACACACAAAGTCAAGGGACAAACAACCATGCCCAAGGCGGGACTCGAACCTGCGACCCTTCGGACCGAAGCGCTGAGTCGGTACTCGCTCTTAGCCACCTCGGCCATCCAGGTCGGCGCTTTATCGGAGTTACAGGCCAATAATACTTATTTATTTTCTTTCATACGCAAAACTCTGTGTATTTATTTATATATAGGAATCATATTTCATTTGGGTGCTGTTTTGTTTTCTTGGAATTGGAAGTCGAATTACAGTAAACCCTCATTAACACGAATTGGAAGAGACCAATATAATCGGAGGTACTGTTACAAAAATTATGTTATCCGAGTATTACAAATGTTCGTATTACCGTATTCCTTTGCCGGGATCAAAGTTTTGTTCCTGCTACGGTGAAATTCGTGTTAAGCGAGTTCATGCTCACGAGAGTTTACTGTATTAAGTTTTTTAATCATCCATGGAAATTTAAAACGACCTTTTTTAAATTGGCATATTTGTTTCCATGTGGGAAGATACTTTAGTGACTAATATAGTCATGAAATACAAACCAAGTAAGTTTAAGTTTCTTTTATAAATCAGCGATAAATTATTCTGATGTTTAATGAGAGACATCGCCGACTTGAGTATCGGCGAGACATACTCGAGGAGTTTCTCGTAGTGATCATATTCAAAATAAATGAATAGAATTAAGAGCAGATGCCCTGATGTGGCAGAACAAAATGCATACGAAATATCTTTTCAATTATTTAATCATAAATATCCCAAAAAAATATTCACTATCTAAAAGCCTTTGATTTGTATATCGATAATTTCAAAAGCACTGATCACCTCATATTAAACTGAATGAAATAGAAAAATAATTATTTCCTGAAACCTTATTGTAATAAAATATTTTTTTTAATTTTCTGTGGACTTACAAATTAAATTCCCCCGCCCCCCACACACACACCTCAAAACCAACGGACAGACATCGCAGCGTGAAGTTCGTAATTGCACATCCGTTGCGTTGAGTCCGTGCTGCGATCAGAGCGTGAAGGGGCAGACTGCCACCCGCGGTGCAGCGGTGTGCGCGGGTTGCGTACAGCGCAGGCGTCCTCTCTTGAAGCAACTCTCCTTCCGGCCGCGGGCGGCGCTGCAGGCGCGCCTGCCAACAACTGAGCCCCCCTCCACTTTCCCGACGTAATGACGACCCTCATGTCTCCGTTTCTTCTGCGGGATATTGCATGCAGTTTTCCTGGTAATGCGTGCATCTCCTTTCAGGCAAAGAGGAATCTCTTATTTTCTTTTCTATGCAGATTGTATGCCCGCTATTCAGAGAGTGAAAATTTAAATTTCGCAGTTGGGAATGATATACGAAAGAGAGCATATTTGCAAGACGTAAAACAGTTAAAAGAAAAACAATCTTTTAATTAGGCGTTAATTTAGTTAAGAATGTTTCTAACAATTCCTTAATTAACAGAGCTTTTATGGATCAACTTTAACGTATTTAATTTCCGAATTATTGGAAAAATTCGGAAAGAGTTAAATTCTTAAATTATGTGAAAACAAGTGCAATTCACTCGCTAGGACGTTGCTCAATGCTACTCTGCAGCGCAGGAAAACCATTTCCACAGCTGAAGTCCACATCCCTCGCACTTGTGTAATAGAGGTACTTGTTATTAAAGAACAAGTCATTATGCGCTCATATTCAGTTAATGGCGTGGAGCACTAGGGGAAGAGGATGCGTACTCAGAGTGTCTATGTCTGCTAGCATTGCTTAGTTTCGAAAAGCGGAACGTCGGACTTTCGATTTGTCTTACGATACGTCGTGTATGCTAGCCAGGCTACAAGTCAGGTGTTTGTATTTGTGAAATATCCTTTCTCATTTAATTTCCGTTACGTTTGAACCGGATAAATCTGTGTGGAAGATCATGGGGAACAGTCAAAAGATGCATATAAAGTGTCTAAAAGAATGAGGAGGTTGTTAAGAAATCCAAATTTCACTACCCGATTTTTAAGAAACAAATATCAAATCAACTAAATATGAAACCTATAATAATAATAATAATAATAATAATAATAATAATAATAATAATAATAATAATAATAATATCATCAACTATTTAGTGGCCCACCCAGCAACAGATCTGATCACAAACATTCTTATGATTCGAACGGAATAAGCGTCATAATTGTCAATAGGTGTTGATATTTTATATTCCTACGAAAGATCATTCACAAAGAACTCCTAGAAGCAAACGAATATTTATATTATCTTAAGAAACGCCCGGAAGCATTTAAATATTACAAAAACAAACTCTTTTCAAATGAATCTAAAACTCTTTAAGAAATGCCCGGTAGCATTTTACATGTATGATAACAAAGCAAACTTTTCAAACGAATGTGTGTAAACATGACAACAGAGTTTCCTCCATTCGACCGTTTCCTTCAGGATGCAACCCTCCCCGTCCTTGTGTCTACACAAAGATACCTGCCCGTCGTTTTGCGCGGGTGCCCCGCAATTTGCATTGTGCGGCGTGCGGTGCGTCAGCGCCAGCGGGAGCAGGGAGGAGCGGAGCGGAGCGGTTGCGTGGCGGATCGCGTGCGAACGCACCGCGCGAATTCTTTTGTTCGTCACATAATGGCGGCGCCCCCGCCCCCGCCCCGCCGCTGCCACCGCCTCCTCCTCCGCCGCTGCTGCAGGGTTTTCTCCCCGAGCCAATTAGCGAGCCTCGCGGCGGCGGCGGGGGCGGATGCGGCGGGTTTCGCCCGTGCCTCCTGCGTCCGCCCCGCTCCGCCCCGCTCCGCCCTGCTCCGCCCCTGCCCGCTCTGCCCCGCCCCGCCCCGCTCCGCCCCGCTCCGCCCCGCTCTGCCCCGCTCCGCCCCTCTCCACCTCGCTCCGCTCCGCCAAGTCCCGCACCGCCCCGCCCCGCTCCGCCCCGCTCCACCTCGCTCCGCCCCGCTCCACCTCGCTGTGCCCCGACTCGCTTCGCCAAGTCCCGCCCAGCTCCACCTCGCTCCGCCCCGTCTGAAAACCGCTCCGCTCCGCCCCGCCCACCGCGTACCATCCCGTCCACTCTGCTCCTCCACTGCCCTACCCCGCCCCGTCTCCGCTCCACGACCGCTCCCCCCGCTCCGTCGATCTGCCGTGATCCGCCCCGCTCCCCATCCGCCCCGTTCCGCCCCGATCCGCGATCACCCCGATCCACAGTCCGCCCCGATCCACCCCGATCCACCCCAATCCACCCCGATCCACCCCGATCCACCCCGATCCACCCCGACCCTGCACCACGTCGCTCCACCCCGCTCCGCCCCATCGTACTCCGCCACGACCCGCTCCGTCCCGCCCCGCTCCGCCCTGTCCCACTCAGCCTCGCCCCTCCCCGCTCTGCTCCGTTCCGCCCTCTCACCGCCCCCTTCGTCCCGACCCTCGCACACCCGCTTCCTCCCCCGCCCGTCAGCGCCACCACAGCCCTCATTCCCGACCCCCGTGCTCCTCCGCCCCTCTTCCCCCCTCTCTCGTCTTTGTTGATTGTAATTTGTACACTTCTGCATTTTAACTCGCGAAAGTCAAGCCCTGCTGGATGGCTTTGTTTGAAATTTGCAGGGGATGTAAATGACCGCTGAAATTATGCCGAGTGCACCGCGTTATTCACAGTGAGGAGGTATACATGCGCGAGTTTTTCCCGGCTTACAGAGAAATGTCCATTTTGTAAAACGTATAGGAAAAGTACGGAGAGATAATTACAGAACATTGAAATGAACAAATAGGGTACTCAAAATTGCTGTTTTATAAAAATAGAAATTATTATTTACTCACGAATGACAAGTCCTACTGGACGGATCAGTTAGAAACAATTGCAACTATTCACTAAATTATTGACTGTGAGGTGAGCCAGTCAAATGGTGGAGTCAGATTAACGAGTTCGTTCTCTCATCTACAGGATGTGGTAGGAAAATGATCTGAAATAAAATACCAAAACTGCCCTATTCAATGCCCTTACTTACATGCCCGAAATACCGCAGACTTTTTACTTATAGAAATTACACTGGGCCCTTTTTGTCGTAACTCTAAAAGTCGCTGTCACTTCGACTGAGTTTCTCTAAACAAGAAGAAGGTGTAGGATTACTCTGATTTGCCTAACACGAACCTCGACTGGAATACGTATCGCGGTTCCCACCGCAAGCATCGCAGACTTTCCTGTTATGTCTAAGACACGAGCAGTTCGACGCCTCCACCTTCCTCATACTTGAAACACCAGCTGATTTATTCCCTCTGAACTTTACGCGAGTTACACTTTCGTTTTTTCCTTTCTCCGCGTTTCTCATTTTGCCATCTGTCTGTCACGTCGCCTTTCTCCTCGTCCCCGGGCGCCCCGCCCCCTTCTCGCTCGTGACAGTCGTCGCCTTGCGGCTCCCGGCAGCGCCGCCGCCGCCGCCGCCGCCGCCGCCGCCGCCGCCGCCGCCGCCGCCGCCGCCGCCGCGCGGTTTCTCCGGCAGAGGTTTCGCGAGCACGCGCCGCACGTCCGCGGAGGGGGAGGGGAGGTGTGAGGGCCAGCGACACGCGTGCTGGCCCGCGGCGGCAGACGCGCACTTTCACCGGCCCCTTGTATCCAGGCCCCGACTGGGACGGCGACGGCCGCTGAAATGGCGAGATGGTGGCGGTGGCGGTGGTGGTGATAGCGAAATGTGGTCGTGGTAGACATGGCTGGAAAAGCTGTCGTGGTTTTGCTTGATAGTGTTGAGGGTGATTCACTGCGGAAATAAAGTAGACGTGAGGACGCTAAAGCCCTTTTAACACAATCTTGTACCTTTCACAATGACCGTGAACATGAACGCAAATACAGTCATTCATTGGTAACAATACAATAATTCAATAAATACTCAATACAGATGGACGACAGTTTTTTGTTTTTTTATTGATTTATGTTGGCTGTACAAGGGTAATTTTAAGTCTCGAGTTTAAATATGTCTGAAAAGCTCACGGGGTAACTTACGTTTAAAACTTACTTCTAAAACTTAAATGTAACATAAGGTTGATATGCCCTATTGGCTCCTCTATTCAGGTTCAATTCGGAGAAGGTTTTTAGGAATATATTGCAGGGATATATGTTTTTTATTCTGTTGTGGTTATGATATTTTGCGAGTCTGGACGTTGCAAGAGAAGGGATTTGTGGCAAATAACAGTAAAAGTTAGTGGCTTGGTGTGTGATGTGTTGTTCAATGAGTTCTATGTTGATTTCTTTCTGAAGTTGATGATTGACAGACGAAAGTAAGTACGATGGATGCGATCGTGTGTGTATATATATATATATATATATATATATATATATATATATATATATTGTGATAATGAATGGCAATTTACGCTCTAATAAACGTTTTCGTACACCCTTCCGAACGGGTCCATCGAATAACAAGTCACCCTAGCTTTTGCATTCACATTACTTTTACGCTGACTTTGACATTACGTTTCACTGTAACGAGCCTTTAGTAGTCACGCTGAAGGAAGCAGCGATGACAAGATAAGAGGTAGTATTTACACAGAGTAGGCTGAAGTTTCACTGAACTCTTCCTAAGCGGGCGGCGGCAGCGTTGTAGGATTGATTTACTCAGTCTTACTCATTTGCTTAATTAATTGAAAACTTATTGCAGTATTGTGTATTGTGATGGAGATGGAACAAGGAATAGAAAGGAAAGTTCGCGCGAAAGTATTGATCAGACAATTGTTGGGTGTTGATCGGAGAAATCACGGAAAACTACCGATCAGAGTAGCCTGCCGCGAAAATTCTCCTCCAGATAACGGTTGGATTCGACCTATCTATCTAGCTAGGTAGCTAGCTAGCTAGCTTTCTATCTATCTAGCTGTCTACCTATCTAGCTGTCTGTCTATCTGTATATCTGTATATCTATCTGTCTGTATATCTGTATATCTGTCTGTCTGGCTGTCTATCTATCTATGTCTATCTATGTCTATCTATCTATGTCTATCTATCTATGTCTATCTATCTATGTCTATCTATCTATGTCTATTTATCTATCTATCTATTTATCTATCTATCTATTTATCTCTCTATCTATTTATCTCTCTATCAATTTATCTATCTATCTATTTATATATCTATTTACATATCTCTCTATCTAATGTCGATAAATCCTGCCACCGTCGGGTCTTGAACCCTAGTACTCCCGGTCTGAGGCACTAAAGAGGCATCCATGGGGCCGCCTAAGCCTGTGCGAGCGTCCGCGGCGACAGTGGCAGCGACGTGTTTGCCGGAGCCAGGCAGCGGCGGAACGCGGAACCAACGCCGGCGCCGCCGCTGTCCCACTGACCGCCGACCGCTGACCGCCCGGCGGGCGCCAGCGCGGGCCCGTTCGCTCGCCGACCAATCCACTCGCCGCCGCTGCCTCGCGCCGCTTGGGGCGCCTGTCGCGGCGAAGGTCTCCGGTCTCCCTTTCGGCCTTTCACCCGCCCCGCCCCCGCCGCCGCCGCCGCTAGCGCGAGGTTGTGCCGCGCCGGCTCTTTCGGCTTCCGGAAGCCACTTGTGGTAATACCCTTTGGAGCGCAACCGTTCAGTGCGTGACCTTTCCGTGCGTTCTCTCTTCGTGACCTGAAAACCTTCCACCGGGAGCGGTAGCTCAGTGCATCAACTGCAGCGCCACTGCAGCGCCTCTGACCGGGAGGTCCTAGTGTAGCGTCGCCTGGTCCGGCGCCGGTGCGTCGGGCCGCTTCGGGGAAACCCGCGCTAAGCAGGATGTGGATGGGGGTGGAGGGCGGCGGCGCCACGCCGCGCCGGTTGGAAAAGCCCTTAGGAATCCCGGCTGGAATTTCCTTGGAAAGGACGCGCGCGGAGGCGAGTTTAAGAGATGTCGGTTGCAGCTCTGGAAAGGCTGGCCAGCGAGCCGTATGACGCCCGCTGCTTGTAGGGTGGGGGCGAGCCGTCGGATATTTAAGGCCGCGCCGACAGGCGCCTCGCGGGATACGCTGGGTGTCGAAAGACGAGAGGTATCTCCAGTGCTATCATTGCACGTGATCTTCGGGTCGAAGATCGGTTTGGCGACAAGCCATGTAACTGGTGTAGTTACGGGACTCTATGTCCGACAGCTTCGCACCTCGCGTTGCTTTTTGCTGCTTCCGAAGCAGTGGTTCTGGGCGAAGGCCTAGGGACGGTCGCGGGGTTTCGCGGCTAAGAGAACTGAAAGGTTGCCAAGGGGTTAGATTTTCGTATTATAATCTTTGTACATTAATTGTAAATATTCTGTAAATATATTGTATATATCAATCAGAACAGTCGTCTGTGTTTTTCATCCTAGTACGTCACACTAGGTTCCCACTCCCCACGGCGGCAGGATTTTCGACACTAGCTTTTCAGCTAGGTCGAATTCAGTCGCTGTCTGGAGGAAAATTCTAGCGGCCGGCTGCTCTGATTGGTAGTTTTCCGTGGTTTCTCCGATCAACACCAAGCGAATGCCGGAGCAGTACCCTACCAAACGGGCCACGGGCCGCGCGCGATATGTCCTTCCTCTTCCTTGTCCTATCCTCTTCCCTTACACCCACACTTACAGTAACATGCACTACACTACCACATATTCCGGGAGACCGGTCGGGAGCTTAGAGCTTGTCCCGGCTGGGGCGGTGCCCCGCTAGTGTGAGTGTCCTGGTTAGGGGGAAACCCCACTAGCCGACAGTACGTTGGCGCCGGATCTCGCCATTCAGCGGGGGAAAATCATTGCCATCTCCGGAGAAAAAAACATGCACTACACTAACGGGACTAATGAACAAAGCAGTTGTGCCCGGAAACACGAAAAATCAATCAATCAAAACCTTCCATGAACATTTTTCTCTACAACAAATTTCGCTTGCTGGTTCGAATGATTGAGGAAGGCAGGAGGGTACTAATGTAAGGAAGAGTCGGTTGTTCCTCCCTCGCCAGCAACTGACTTAACATATCAAACTGACTGGAACCCCGAAATATTTTTATCTTGTTGTTTCCATTGACAGGATCGGAATATCAACATCTCGTTGATGAGATGAATGAATAACCAATTAGCGTTCTGAAAACGAAATTGGCGTATTAAAAACATACAAGTTCGTATATTTTGGCAATTCCCGCGGAGCAAAACCTGTTTGACATACGACGCATTAATTCAGTTTCTCTGGCACCTTCTAATATAGATTTTCTCGTTATTCGTATTTCTGCGGATATAACACTATGGTTAAGGATATAAATATTTTCAAATTAATATTTTTTTAATACTTTCGTACGTAATACGAAGTCAATTGAATTGTTTGATAATAAATGGCAAGATAGAGAAAGTATCTTTATTTATGCTCAAATAATTTTAGTTTGGTTTCACATGTACATATACTTCTTTTATAACATATTTCTGCAGATTATATTTTTTCATAATGTACTTGTCATATTTTCTTCAGAAAGATCGCTAGTTCCTCTTCTACTTCCTTATATAACATACCCAGAACTCGGTTAATGGTCGCAGGACATAAGTGTCGGACAACGCGGAAATATCCATGTTCAGAACGCGGTCCAAAGCTGGGAAACATACGGACGGAAGCGTCGAACCGTCTCACATTTCAACCATCCAGGAAACTCTCAATGAGTCTCCACAGCACAAAATTGCACGCTGCATCTTACCGCGTTCTTTTCTTCCTTGACGACGACGCGACGGTCACCAAGGCGGTCATTAGGACTGTGGTGCGCCGGAAATTGTACACGCGGGGGACAGCCCCCGTAGTAGCATAAGGTTGCAAGAAATGACACCCATGTCGTAAGCACCGTGCCGCCTTGCGTAATTCACTTGCCGTAGAACCTGGCCGTAGCGACTCTGCCGGCCGCGGCCCGTGTCGCTTCGTGGAAGAGGCTTTTTTTTCACGTCGCTTTTGAGGTCGCGAGGCTCCCCAAAGGCGCGAAATGCCCACGATGTAAGGAGGAAGGGGTGATAGTGCATCCATTACAGGGGATAACAAATCGCTCGTGGGTTAAAATAGTGGCACAACTTAAAATATACGAATTTTGAGTTAATGCACTCTCGACAATTGTAGATTGACCTTCCAGCAGCAGCATATCTTACAGTACAGTATTCTACCAATAAATGGCAGAAGTGTGAAAGCGAGAATAATGCATTTCAATTTCAGGTGAAACTTCAAACTCGTTTGTCCCAACATCTGATTTTGTTAGTTCTGCAACTATTGCAGTTCACGAACGAAATTGTCATGATCTCATGTCACCTGTAGGTTGCTCATGAAAGGAAAATTTTTTCTGGAGAAGTTCGACCATCCTATGATTGTATCATTTGAATAAATACAGGAACATGATTTTACAAATAAGTTCCTACGGAAATTCATATTTTCTTATAAGAAGCACTATAACACCATATCTCAGTGAGAGGGAAAATTATAAACAGGCTCAAGGAGTATTTTAAATAGACCCTTATTCTAGTGTTAACGTATAAATTTAGGGATATAATTTTAAATGGGTTTTCCAAGCATATTCGTTGTCAATGTATGCTCCACAATTTTTCTTCATTGAAATGTTTCTCTCGCCATTTTGTTATTCAGTTACGTCCGTATCAAGCCGCCGTTTTAGCCATGACTGATTGATTATGTATCTGGTCTTTTACGGTCCAGACGAACATTATTTCATGTTCTAATTTACTTTCAAGTCTTACACTCTAAATGTACACAAATGATTTGCAAAAGAGGAAAGACGGTTGCTCCAGATGCGACACGCCACCGTGCCCCGAATAACGAGGGTCACTGCGTTGCAATTTACTCATCATTGCGGGAATTCTGCCCGCTATTGTGCAATTTTTGTTTCCTTTTCTGAATGCTCATAACTGTCACAACAGCGGTTTACTCGCCTGTGTTACCATTTTGTAGTAGCTATTGTTCTCAAACTACAATTTTCGAAACGTAACGTCGAGTTACCGTTACTGAAATTGTCATGATTCATGGTCAAATGCACACACACATTCAGCGGTGATTTACAATATCCTACGATCAATCCTAACCGAAAATGCTTTTAAAATATGTTTTTATTATTCGCGTTGTGTTCCCGCTTCTCACAAGGCATGATATAATATTACAGGAAAGGTGGAATACGTGAATACTTGATTTCAGCAGGTAAGGCATTTAAACAACCATTAGAACAGGTCCTTAATCAAAACCGCGCCAGTCACCACTTTCTCTTGACGTACTAGTATTATTTCAAACTTACGTGAAAATGGCGACGTACAAATGTGACATTTTGTTTACTATTCCCGTGGCAAATGAGAAATGTCTCCAAAGAGGCGAGTTTATTTATTTTCAGAAGTGTGGGTGTTATTCCTTGGCAAGTGCGCGTTGCTGAGATGAATAGGCGACTCAATAAAAGTGAAAACAACCCGTCCTGTTTCCTGGGAATGTTGTGATTAGGGAAAGGAGCGTCAGCGCAGACCTATAAATTACAAAAGGGGCTGCCAGCGTCTGGCCGCGAGGTCCTTGGGCGCCCCTCTACTGAAGACAGATATGAGGGGGGCGAGAGGGGACCACAAGAACCCCACAGCGACCACAGCAGTGGTAGGGGGCAGACCCTCTCCGGTGGTAGAGTTGCCGTGTTGCTGTTCCGATTGAGGCCACTGCCAAGCGAAGACTTGAGTTTAGGGAAAAAGTCGCCACAAAAACTGGTGTAAGGATTACCTGAGATACGAGTAGTTTGGTTGTTACATATGCAGCGTGTCCGAGTGTCCCGTCGGCAGTGATTGATCTTAAGCTTTCCACAACCTGAACGTGTCAAACCGTTGGAAGAAAGTTTAGGACAGATTGTGGACACGAAGCCATTAGTGGTTTAACAAGACGGAAGAGTGCTTCTCCCCACTCGTTTCTTACATGAAAAATGCGTGTAAGTTACCAGCTTTGAGCTTGGATATCCTTCAGTCGAATGTCTCCCTCGAGTTAGCGGTGACATCCGGAGGGCGAGGGCGAGGGAGAGAGCAAGAGAGAGGGAGAAGCAGGGGCGAGAGAGAGGGAGAGGCAGAAGGAGAGGTGAGGGAGAGGGAGAGAGTGAGGGTGAGGGAGAGGGCGCTGGGCGGCAGCTTCCCCGGCCGCATAATCGCGCCTCAGATGGCCCTGGGTTGTGTTGGGGGAGGGGGGGGCGAGAACCAAGTCTCCTCGTAAAACGCTCTGCAGGCGAAGGAAAGTGGAAGAGGGGATGGAGGCGTCGGTTGGAGAAGCGACCGTTCGAAACTGCGGAACGGGCAGGGCCTGATGGAAGAAACGAAAGCTGACGGGGACGGATGAATGTGGTTGATGGAGGCAGTAGCTGGAGACGATGGTTGGAGGCAGCGGCCGATGGAAGCTGTGGAAGAGGCAGGGGCTGAAAGAAGAAACGGAGGCTGATGGAGAAGGTGGGGTCAGATGAATGTGGTTGATGGAGGCGGCGGCTGGAGGGGGTGGCTGGAGACAGCGGCCGATGGAAGCGGTGGAAGAAGCAGGGGCTCAAGGATGAAACGGAGGCTGATGGAGAAGGCGGGGACAGATGAATGTGGTTGATGGAGGCGGTTTGTGGAGGCGGACGGTAGAATAAGCGGCCGACAGGGGGACAGGCGAGGAGCAGACAAGCGGACGGGAGAACGAACGAACGAACGAACGCACGAACGGAGGAGCACGTGAGGTGGACTGGCTGGCGGGCAAGGAAGTGAGCAGACGAGTAGGTAGGCGGTCGGGAGTGCGACTATGCGGGCGAGTGATTAGGTGGGTTGGCAATTGGGCGAGTGAACGATTGGGTAGACGTTCGAGCGAGCGAGCGAGCGAGCGAGCGAGAAACTGGGCAGGTGAGCGGGCGGCCAGTAGGCGGAAGGGTGGGCGGGGATGTGCAGGCGTGCGAGCGACCAGATAGATAGACAAGCAAGTGGGCGAGCATGTGGGTAGGAAGGCAGGTAAGTGGGTAGGCTTGCGTGTGGACAGGTGAGCGGACAAGTAAGTGGACAAGCGAGCGGGCAGGAAGGTGGGCAGACGGGCGTGAAGGCGGGAGGGTGGGTGGAGATGTGTAGGCGTGCTAGTGGTCGGATAGGTAGGTAGGCAGGCAGGCGATTGAGTAGATATTGGAGGGGGTAGGTAGGTGGGTAGGCGATTTGGCGGACTTGTAGGCGAAAGGAGGTTGCGTCGATGTGTAGGCGTGCGAGCGAGCAGGTAGATGGGCAGGCGAGCGGACGTATATTTACGCGGAAAGGTAGGCGAGGATATGTAAGCGAGAGGTGTGCCGACGAGCGAGCTAGCGAATAGATACGCAGTGTTGCTAGCGAGCGGGCAGAGGCGGGCGAGGAGCCGGCGGTGGGCGGGGCCGGCGTCGTCTCGCCGCGCAGAGCGCCGCCGGTGGCGGGTGGGGGAGGCCGCGGGGTCCGTCTGGGGGCCGCAAGGGCCCAGACGAAGGGCGCGGCGAAGGGCGCCGTAAAGCTGTCTCCGGCGGCGGAGGGGAGCCGCCCTCGCCTGCGCCCTCGGCCACCTGCGCAGTCCTCGCGCCCCGCTGCGCGCCCTCAGCTGCGCTCGCCCGCCCGCCTTTGTCCTCGGCCGCGGCCGGGAATTCGGTGCCTCCGGCGGAGACGCGAAGCGACGCGCGGACGGGACTGGCTGCGGTGAATCCCAGTTGAATTCCCCAAGCGCAGGGAAGATTAGCTGCAAGTACGCGGTCTGCAATTTAAAAAGTTACCTGGTAGATGCAATAGATATCCGTATTGTAACACTTATTCGTGTTCTTGGATGTAAACATAATTGCAGTTGATAACAATCAGTTGTTAACGGTGTCATCCAATCGGGTGGTTGAACCACACCATAGTGACGTCACTGTAGTGACGTGTAAGCTCCCAGTTGGATGACACCCTAACAGCTGATGTTCTGTGAAATGAAATCTAATTAAATCGAAGTATTGATATACTATGCCGTTGGACATTGATACGCTGCTGAATTGAACACCTTGCTAATCTATCGAATTACATACATCTTCCCAACTCTATTAATTACCATGTATTTTACGACAAATATTAAAGTTAGATTCATGAATTGCTTTAAAATAAGAGGAAACACAAAGTCAAATGAATTGACTTCCTTGTTAGGCATTAACGCATTGGAAAGGGAAAACAAGTTGCAAAAGATGCAAGAGAAGAACTCTTTGTGCTCACTGAAGAACGATTGTAGTCGTTGCTTTCTCCCACAGGGTCATTGATTGATCCTACCTGTGAACGCCGGCCGGCCTTCGTCGAGTGATACTCGAGCCTTCGAGATCGCACCAGTTTTCCTCGTATGCGTTTCACGGCCACAAACTGTTTCGAGGATCAGCTCGGGGACGCACGAGAGCCAGTGGAAATGTTTAAAACATTGTTGAGATCTCCAGAAGAGTGAGCATCTTTCGTATTCGTTTCTGTGAAGATAATAGTACCATATATTCATATCGAAAAGTGAAAATTTCTAGATTATTTTCAGCAACTTCAGATTGAAATGCATTGGAATCAATTAAGTAATTCATCCGAAAGGAGCCCAAGAACTTCATGAAATTCCTCCAAATTGCTCCACTAAGGGAATGTAGCGTGTTTTTTTTTCTATTCACGACATTCGTTTTAGTTTGAACAGTTCAATGAATTAATTTGTCAAGAACATATTTCAATTCCAAATAATTAAGGAAATTAAAGTGTTCTGTTCACCGAATTGAATGTCCGTGAGTTGTGATGAACAATAATTCAGTGATTGAAGTACAAGGCATATTGAAAATAACGTTCTAGAAATAGTTCTCTAGTATAGCAATTAGAACGATTAACACTCTTACTTAGAGTGCCTTAGTCTGAATTATCTTTGTGGGGAGCTTGCCGAGAGAATGTTTAAAGAAAGATATTCCTGGATTAAACTTGTGGAGAACATTTAATGAAACATAGGTCTAAATCCAGTTATGAATTGTACACATTTTCACCAGAACGAAGTGTGACTGGCTTTCATTGAATTAAAATACTTCGTAGGCTGTAATGTGTAGTAGATTAGTTTACAGAACATTTTCATTTGACAAAAAAGGTAAATATCTATTGATCGCAATCAATAGATCGGCAAGATTAGTTTTAGTTAAACCCTCTAGACAGGTCCTAGTTACGTCCTAACATACCGTTTTAAACAGACACTCTTTTCATAAAGAACACACCAATAAATTAAATATTAAAAAGTTAATGATTTTGAGGCAACCCATCTATTTTTGAAGAATTCCAAAATTCTCTTTTTAGTTGTTTTCCCCTCCTCTGTCTTTCCTCATTCATCGTCTCTTTCTTTTTCTTCCTTACTGTGATTTCTCTTCTCTTTGTATCTCTCCTTTCTATTCTTTCTCCTGTGCGTTCACTTTCTCCTTTCGCTATCATGCCAGGTTGAGACAAATTCCCGTAAGCCAAAGTAGATCGGCCCCTAACCAGCAGGAGAAGATCACCGTCCCCTCTCGCGATGAAAATATGCACTACAATTATGGGACAAATGACCTTAGCTGTCAACGAGTTCTGAATCACTAATCAATTAATCAATCAATCTTCCCCTCCTTTATCCTCTCCTTTTGTTTTACTCGTCTTCTTGTCTTCCTTCCTTTCCTCCTCTTCTTCCTGTCCGAAGTGTGTGGGCGATACTTGGGCGCCGTTCGCTCCAGTATGCGTCATGCACGGCCCACACCCACGCAAGGCATTCCCCGGCGACGTTAGCGACACTGGCTGGAGGGGGCCCGTGCCCCCACAGCGTCACGTCTGCGCGTCTCGACGCGTCGCATCTCGCGGGCGGTCGGTCGGTCGGGCAGAGAGCGTCGACGCGTGGGCGGCCTTCGCCCCCGCTGGGCGCCGCGCAGCGCCACCTGACGTCAGCCGTGCGTCACGGTGCGGCTTCCGCCCACGCCAGGAAGACCCGCGGCCCGGGCAAGGGGAGGGGCGGGGCGGGGCGCTTCCGCGTAATCCGAGCGAGTACCCCCACCCCCACCCCGCTCCGCCTCCGGACGCGCGCCCCCACTCCCGGCGCCGCCGCCGCCGCCGCGAAGGCGTTTCCTCGAATCGGTGCAGCAGCAGCAGCAGCAGCGACGGCGCGCAAGGGAATTTTGCGCGGCCGCCTCGCGCTGGGGTTCCCGCCTCCGCGATGCCGCGCGCGTAATTTCCACATGATAAGAAAATCAGTTTATTTATTTATTTATTTATTTATTTGTTTATTTATTTGTTTATTTATTTATTTATTTATTTATTTTTGCTCGCGAATCGGCCGTCTTAAACCACGCATACATGCACTTGCACGGGCTCAGTATCATTTTATCACGTTGCAAGTCTTGCATGTAACTAATCTGGGGGATCCGCATTAGACTGATTGCGATTTTCATACCCCAGGGTTGTTAGTCCTGGAGAGATGGAATGATGATAATGAAGGATGAATGGACGGCACACACAAACAGACATACCCAAACACACCCGTGTCCGAGGCGGGACTCGAACCCATGATCCTTCCGTCCGAGTTCGCTACGGCACTACTGCCTTAGCGATCTCGGCTATCCGGACTGCCGTTTTTTGAATGTTTTTTTAATTTTAATTTTATTTTTTTCTGAAGGTAAATACATCGGTAGTTATTTCAACTTCGGATAAGTAATTTTTATTACTTACTCACTAACTTATTCTAAACTTACATGCTGTACAATGAGGAGGTTGCCCACTATGAGTCCTCTAATCTGGTTCTATTTTTTGCGAATTTGAATTTGGTTGATTTGAAAGACATGGAAAGGATATTTATTTTGAAATCTGATTTTATGGGTTGGATTTTTTGACTCTGAATTCGGTTAGTGCTGCGATTGGATGCATGTTATGATGGAAGTTTGGAACGAGGTATGTGATGTGATGATCTAATGATACAATGCTGACTTCCTTGTAGAGTTGATGATTTGTAATGAACCCGGGGGCGTTAGTTATGGTTCTCAGGAATTGGTTTTGGATTACTTGGAGTTTGCGAATATTTTGTTTTGGCGGCGTTAATCGATATGGGACAGGCGTAAGGTCTTATTATGGTTTTGTATATTGCTATGACTTTATTTTGTTGTAGTGAACTGTGTCTACGACAATCAGTGCCAGAGCTAGATAATTTTGAGCCCGGGGCTTTCCCCGCCCCTCGCGAGAAAAAATTGAAAGTGTAAAAGTTGTGTCAAGAAACTATAGGAGTTATTTTATTTTAAGAATTAACAAAAATTACGTTGTTTGAGAACATTTAACATTTTTTCAGTGCTTAACAATCAAAGATACTAATTTATCGAAATGTATTGTTCAATACTTCCAAGAATGTGTAAAAATATCAACATAAAGTCAATATAATTTCTCTTCAATATTAATTTGATTTCTTATTGTTTCTATTTTTTAATACTAATGTGATTATCTTATGTTACAAATGAAATTCCAGAGAAATACTCCAGCGTAGGTCCAGGTCAAATTGCATTCGCTAAAAGAAAATTAATATATTATCCAAGAATGTAGATCCTAATGCTCTCGTAGGAAGGATATTAAGATAGTTGTAGATTACCTGACGATTTCCTAACAATGAACAAGATATTATTTTATACGTTTGTAGACATTCGTTCTTATTGATTCTCCGTTGTAACTATTGCGTGGAAATGAAAATAAAAAAATATTATGCGCGACTTTGGCGTCATTAGGGCACACTGTGTATGTCGTCACCGGCCACCCGCCGGCCGGTGCACGCTTCACGTGGAATCTTACCGCGTGATCGACGTCCTCTGACGCGCAGTGACGAACGTGCGTACGACGAAGTGGCATTGGAGGACGGCATAACCAGGTGGCTAAAGTGCACCCCGGCGCAACCCACCATACTTTTTAACCCTTCGACTCTGTTTCTCAAATACTTATGAGGGCTCTGCTTGGGGTCATTTTTGACCCCATTTTTTACGCTATAATTTACAAGTATTTGATGGAAGGATATTATTTGGAATTATTAATTGAGAAAACTATGCTATTTATTTGCTTTATTTACTACGTACTAAATAACAACGAATAATGTTATATTCAGAAAAAAATTCTAGCATATCATTACTGTAAGTAGGTGTATATCTTACCAGCGTGAGAATGTTTGAATCAGGGTTACCAAATCAGTATAGACTAATACGCCAAATTATCATTCAGAAACTGCAAAATAATGTTACAAAATCGAAATTGATACGTTTTTAATTTTTTTCTTGTAATTTAAAATGTCGAATGTGGCATTTTTGACACCAACCGCATCAAACTCAAATTATTTCCAACAAAGAAACAATCTTTGAAAACTTAAAAGATTACAACATATGTAAAACTGGATATAAATAGCATATCTAAAAGGGAAAATTCATGTGAATAATTTCCAGAATGTTGCGAAATGTTCTTTGGTCTGGGGTCAAGAAAGACCCCAGGAATAATCAAGTGAGAACCCCAGCGATATTGTGACATTCCAAAATGCGTGATTGTCCGGCTAGGTAAGTTTTAAAAACAAATCAATACTACCTAATATTGATGTTTGTTACAACATCAATTTAGTAGTTTTTGTATTCGTTTTCAGCACGAATGGTTCTATGACATTTTTACGAATAGACATTTTCCCCTTCGTATTACATAGACTATTTGTCAGTCTCAATTAATAATCTTTAATACTCATAAACACCTGCAAGGAAGCTTGTTTTACCTGCATACCAAATTTTTAGTTGCAATTTTAGAATATTTAACATTTCATTGAACAAATACATAACGAGCGGACATATGGAAGGCAGGTAAATTTTTCTAGAGAATGGATGCTCTAGTCTGAAACTCCGCTATCGTGTAAAACATTCCGCCTCCCAGGGGAATTCCGAAATGCTGGCAGTTGCTATCGCTCCTCCATCCTTTCCGGACGCAACCGGCGACCACGAACCGCCGATGCCGCAGGGTGACCTTGATATGGCGCGTTCTCACAAGATGTCTCGCAAGTGCCTCTGTTGGAGGTCTTGCACATTTTTGTTCAATCTCCATGTTCCTCTC
>BLKR01007449.1:0-37345 GCA_011170035.1 Teleogryllus occipitalis | reverse complement strand
AAATATCTTGTATCATTTCTACTGAATGATTTTGGTTGTAATGTGTATTGCAGCTATTTTAATGCGTTTTGAGGAAAGAAAAATAGTAAAGATAACAGAGAGAACCACGAGAATAGGGAGGACTGTGGAGAGAGGAGAAGATGTGGATGCTATAATTTATATCGGAAGAAAAAATAAATAACATATCATATAATTTTATAAATTGATTGATTCTACTTGTGTATTTATTCTTTCAAAGAGCGGATGGAAAAAGGGTATAAGTGCCAAAAAATTAAACTTTTATCACTTTTTTCATGGAAAAGGGTGCAAGTCCCCCTGCCTATTCAATGGTAACAGATAGAAGTCCATGTGGCTGATTATGTAGTACACATTGATCAACAGGCGATGCAAGATTCACCACCATAAGCAGAGTCCGTGGAGAAGGGTATAAGAACCATTACGGTGATCAGTGTTAATGTCAGCTGGTAGCAAAATCTGTGTTTTGTGTGTGAATACTGTTACAGTTTAGTGATATTGATGAAATATTATATTACAAAATGAGTGAAACAAATACAAAAATGAGTAAACTGAAGAGGGAAGCTTTCAATAATTCACAGAGAGAATTTGGAAAGCCATATACAACATCTCAAGGGAAAAAAAGCCTGGAAAAATTGTACAACATATGTAGCTATGAAATCTAGTATTATATTCATCACAAATGAATAAGGGCATTATTCAAGATATAGGGAAAAGTTCGAGAGAAAAAAGACCATTTAAAGTTATTACCATGGCAAAAGACATCTTTGATTTTGGTATTGTAGCAGATACTTACAGTGAAGTTGAAGATTGGAAAGAAATTAATATTTTATGAAAAGATTGTAGATGTTCATAGATTTGTTTAGAGTTCATAGATGTGAAGTATCATGATTTTACAGGGATCTTGTGTTCATAAAAAAGTGGAAAAAATAAATTTTCTTACTTAATTTTGTGTCTTACTTGTTTTTGATTGAAATAATTGTATCCAATAAACAAAACTAAACTAGTAATGAAAAAAACTAGTAATGAAAAAACTAGTACTGAAAAAAACTAGTAATTGTATGTTTGGCGATCGGTGGAATACATTTCTGAAGGTTTTCAATCTGTGATAAATGCAAAATTATCCGCAAAATCCGAAATGGACGTGAATCTGCGACACTAAATTGCATTTCATTATTTTCTTCGTGGTCTCTCTAACTAGGGATAGGACTTCGACAACACATCGATGTTTGAAAACATTTAATTTGACAATTTTGACATAAAATTTAATTACGGCCAACAGTATAGAAGCTGAACGATTTTTTAGTCAATACAGTTTCATTGTTACTGATAGAAGAAATAGGTTATATCGAGCCAACAATGAAATATGCTCTCAGTTCATTTTTCATTGTTTGTGTTACATATTAATAGTTATTTACATAAATTGATTTCATTTAACAAAATACACAACCTTTTAAAATAATATGTTGTTTTAATATGTATTTTCAAATTGCGAGACATTTATTTTCCTCTCCTTTGAATAATGTTACATAGAAGCGTATATTTCTGTACAAGACAGGAATTATTCTTTAAATATAAAATTTTGTCCTTAAATATTTGTTCACTAATAGTGAAATGTTAAATAATTTTCGCTTATTTCCTAATTTTAATAGAAAAATCTAAAAAATACCAGAATATTTTTTATTTCGAAGAGATCTCCCGTAATAATAATTTTCTCA
The DNA here is from genome assembly GCA_011170035.1 of Teleogryllus occipitalis. Classification (NCBI taxonomy): domain Eukaryota; kingdom Metazoa; phylum Arthropoda; class Insecta; order Orthoptera; family Gryllidae; genus Teleogryllus; species Teleogryllus occipitalis. The sequence goes on along the minus strand of BLKR01007449.1, from coordinate 35,612 downwards.
AAAACTGCTACAAAATGCTAAATCTTAATTTTTATAATGCAATAAAATGCTACAGTCTTCTATTCTAAACGAGATGTTTTTAAATTTAAAGAGCTAAATTCTACCATCACTACAAATACTTAATCATTCATAATGAATATCAAGAGGGAGATGATTTTTTTAAGGTGATACGCATTTTTTCTTCCAATATTCAATCGAGAAAATTTTTAATACGAGTGCACAGGCATACAATAATTGATATGTACAAGCAGATGTCTTACGTTAAATGTGATGTAATTAATAGTTTGGTATGAGCTTTTTATAAAGTACCCCTAAAATATAAAAAAAATCCTTTAAAACCGTGGGGCCTGAAGTAAATATCGAAATCGATTTCCTGCGGCATTTCATAACTTTCTCTCTAGTACGTATATATGCCATATATACGTACATATACGAGAAAGTAACTAGTGGTATTACACAATTGCACAGATTTTCTAGTAGTAAAAGTTTTCTAATTTCGTTGGTGTGAATTGGCTTTACGGGTTTACCCATGGCCACCTTCAGTTCTGAAGGTGGCCATGGTTTACCCCATCCTTTTGCCAGCTGCCATCTACAGCCGATCAAATTACATTTTTTTGACATTTTCTCAATTTGTTTGGTTTCCTAATAGTAAAATCGAAATAGTACTTTAAGAATATTAAAGAAGAGTGAAAACTTGTCCTATATAGAAATTTTCCTTGGAAAAAAAAAAATTGGCGCCGTTTTTTAAGAAAATGGCGTTTAAAGGTTACTGTAAACGCGAACTTTAAAGCTCACACTAATCAATTGACCTTTCGATAAACTTCATTTGAAATCATTTTAAGCACTTTCACTCACAAATACAATAATGTGTACAAATACAGGGAAATGTGCATATTAACGGCGTGAAAGATTTTTCAGGAAAAGTACGTTTGTGTTATTGGAAGGCAGGTTAACGGGGCTTGGTCATAAGTAAACACAAACTATAAGTTAGTTGTTTGCCGACGTTTCGGAAAATTTATTTCCATCCTCACGGCTGAATAAAATGAAAGAAAACAACACACATTTACTATAATACTAACAGAAAAATATATCACCATAAATTGATCAATGTCCTGTAATTAATGTTTAAATGAGTTTTGTAATTTTGATTGTATGGTCATATCCGGTTCCATAGTATGTTGTCACAATACAAGGAAAAAATAAATTATAATTAATATTACATAGAATAAGGTTTTGGCAATAAATAAACATTTGATTGTAATTAATAGATATATCTCATGTATAAACAAAAAAACAACCACAAATAACCGAGACATTATGTATTCACATTACAATAGACTATAGACTCGCACCGGAAGTTAGTGTGTACCTCAATCAGGCACAACTTATAGAATTCTCGGCTCACCGCACAACACTACTAGTATTATATTCACCATGGTGTGTGTTGGTGTGGTGAGGAGGATTGTGCGTCTCTCACTCCCCGAGAGGTGCCTGAAATGGAGGAGCATTCAGCACATGTATTAATTATGTTTTCATGTTTTGATTGCAAGCCCTGCGGATGGAAATAAATTTTCCGAAACGTCGGCAAAAACTAAGTTATAGTTCGTGTTTACTTAAGACAAAGCCTTCCAACATGTAATTATTCATTTACGTTGGGGCCAGGGCCCGATTCTCACGTGTCTCGGGATCGACCCATATGCTACAGCAACTCCACGTTGGCGTTGGTTTGGAGGCTGCATATGAAGCTTGGCACTTTAACATATTAATAAGGTGTGTACATTTCATATTATTTTTTTTGTTTATTTAGATAAATATTTTTGTATATTGTAAAACTTTTCTATATACTTGTATTCATGCCTTATTTTTGTTTTTGTATTTTAGTCCTGATGAAGGAATTTAAAAAATCCGAAATGTTGGAAAACTAATTGTTTTAATGTTTTAATTGTTAGTAGGGCAGAAAATGCAATATTTCAATATTACGTAGCCGTTTCCAATAACGCGAGAAAATATGTTCTCTCGTAGCACCACTAGTTACCTCTGCTTTTCAGTTCTGACCATTATTTTGAAATTAATATCGTATGAAAATGGATTGTAATTGGTAACTTTTATTCATATGTCTTGTCAAAAGTTTATCAATTTTCAAAATCGTAACTTCTTTAAGTGTTAATATTAATGTATTTAGAGATGAGAATCAGGAATTTATTTTATAAACAGAGAAGACAATATTAATTTCAAATGATTAAATCTCATATATTAATTAATTATAATGTTTAAACTGCATCTAATTGCTCTGTATTAATTTTTCTCGTGAGATCTGACAACTGTATGGCCCATTGTGAACGCTTACACACTTGCGTCGTAGTGTGTCTGGTGACGTAAAAAGAAAAGATGACAAGTTTGTGTTCTAACTTGAAGGTAAATTATAGAAATTTCAGGTGTTAAAATAAATGGCAAAAGATTATAAGAATTTTACTGAATGAAGGACATTTTAAATACAAAGGAGGGCGGGAGGAAAATGAACGTCAATGGAAGGCTGTTCTCAAAAGAAGAACGGTTGGCAACTCTATGGGTGACTGGTGATGTGACTCACTACAGCCTTGCCTTGACACCATAAAGCCGGATGAGCATGCAAGGGCTGCAGGCCGAGCAGATAGAGAAGTCCACCCAAGCCAGCGGGAGGGCGGCAGTGGGATGCTGGGAGTGGTCAGTCCCAGATTTCCGATGTCTATACTACGATTAAAGTATCAAGTCCCGTGACACTTCATCAGCTGTGACGCTGCCATCCGATTGGGAGTTTCTTTCTTTCTTTCTTTCTTTCTTCCCTTCCTTTTTTCTTTCTTTCTGTCTTTCTTTACCTTAAGATAAACGTTCTCAATATTATTATGTACTTTATACTTACACTGTATTATGAAGTAAGTTCGCGCGTGTATCAAACACTTTCGAAAAACCAAAAGTCTTTTGAACTTGAAATAGCTACCAGCCGATCACAACGGAACGTATTAGAAAATTCATTCTCACGCACTCATGAACCGAAGCCGACTTGCCACGACACATGACGAAGTCGAACGCCTGCCCTCCTCCAAGAACGAAGCTTCGCTGACGTCACAAGATGAAACTACACACCGTTTTGAAAACATCGATTGTTACGATTCAACCACTGGTACTTAGCTCAGAATCTTAGATTGAGTAATCGTTTTGCTCTGGCCATAAGCAACGAATATTTTAAATCTCGAAATGATTTTTTCTCTGCTTTCCTTCATTCCATAGAATGCACGCCACTGATCAGAACCCTATATCATCCTCTTTTGTCTAACAAAACAATACTATTTCCGCCTCCGCCCGCTCATTTCCATATCCCCTTCACCTAGCGAAAATGACCTTTAACGCTGGTTGTTTACTTGTCTCATAGCGACCGCCCTCGCGATCGTCGTTTGACATCCCTATATCCTACTTCATATAAATGACATTTTCATGTACAAAAATGGTTCGTCATTTTGGTATATCACAAACGTAAATACACGTTTTGGGGTTCCCTGATACCAAAAAAGTGTTTTCTTGAAACGTCCGACCGTCCGTCCATCTGCCCGCCTCTCCATTTGTGAAAACCACTAGCGTCTGAACCAGAGTAGGATTTTTCCCTAAATGGGTATTTCCCGGTCTATCTGGCTCGATTTGAGGCGCTGCGATTTTGAAAAACATTCTTCAAAATTTGGGGGTACTTTACATTGAGGCCCCCGGGCATTTTCTAAATTTTCTCAAAAACGGCTACAAATGTTTTCTTTATATTTCTTGTAAAAATTGAGAAAAATACACTTATAAAGGTGGAATAGATCATATTTTTACGGTCTATGAATTGCACTTCAACTCTGAATTTTCGAAAATTGCAAAAATTTGAATTTTTTCGGAGTCTTCCTACAACTACAAAATTGGAGATAGAGGTTTTTCTTTAATTGAATTTGATTGTCTATAATTATTTCTTTCATTAAGGCCATGTTTATTTTTGAATATTTTAGTAGTTTTCTCGCAGTATGACGTGCAATATTTGCAATTTTTAACAATTACAAAAACAAGATTTTCTCTAAAACAGCTCTAATTTTTTCTTTACATTTTTGGTAGGAATTTGTGATAAAAGCACTCTATAATAAGAATAAGCGTCATTTTGCCCTATTCTTGTGTTTTTCAAAAATTACAAAAGCAAGTTTTTGACTTGTCTCGTTTACATTAGCTGCAATTTATTCACATTTTTGTATTTATGAGTACATGTGTAAATAAATAATGTCATATAAAGTTTCTCGATAACTCAACAGTTTTGTGTTAAAATGAGCTCAAAATTCCGCATTTTCTCAAAAATAGCTTCAAATTTGTTCCTTAAACTTTTGTACGGGTAGTGCTAATTGCACTGTTTAAAATTAAATAAAGTTCATTTTAGGGTATTCTTTTGTTTCTCAAAACTTACACAATTTTTTTGATATCTCACACTCCGTTAATATGCCCATTTCCAGCGATATGTAGACACTATTGCATTTGTGAGTTCAAGTTCTTCAAATTACTTCAAATACATTTTTTGGAAAAGTCAAAAATTCTCTGTGAAAAAAATTCGAATTTCGCATTTACAGTAACGTTTAATCGTTTTTTTTAACGGCTCAAAATTTTTCAATGAAAATTGCCATTTACGACGAAGTGTTACTCTTCTTTAACATTATTGAAGCAATATTTTCGGTCTACTATTAGAAAACCGAAAAAGTGAGAAAACGTAAACAATTTTTTTTTGGTGGCAGCTGACAAGAGTGTGGGGCAAGACCGTAAAGTTAATTCCACACCAAAGAAATTAGAAAACTTCACTACGAGGAAGTCTGTGTCGTTCTGTAGCATTACTAATTTCATATTTTTTCAGCACCAAATTCAAAAGCAAAAACTTTTTTGAAAAAAGAAATAGTTTTCACTGTCTGAAATCTCTTGAGCAGGCTTGAAAAGGTCTCGAAAGTTCCTCTCAAAACGAAAATCATTGTGATTATTTTCAGAATTTTACTTTCTCGCTATCGCTTACACGGTAAAGAGAAAGTACTGTAATGCTGCGAGAAAGAACTACGAATTTTCGGCAGAAAAACCCTTATTGCCGGGTCCTGATAACGAAAAATAGATAAATCCCGTTGCTAAATTTAGAAAATAAATCATCTAACACGTGGTACAGCTAGAATCCATGTTTTGTGTCCTTGGTACCGAAAATTCGATTGACGGCAAAACATTCTTCCATCTAGTTTATGTGAACAACACTAAATCATGTGTAGGATTTTTCCCTCATTGAAGAAACCCCTGCCTATCTGGCCTGAGTTGAAGCTCTGCGATTTTGAAAAAGATAAATTAATTTTAGGGGTATTTTTCATGAAGTGCCGGTGACATTTTCCAATATTTCTCAAAAATGGCTCCAAATTTTTTCTTGAAATATCTTGCAATAATTTAGTGAAATACGATCATAAAGATGGCATAGGTCCGATTTTCACTGTTAACACTGGATTTTCCATAATTGCAAAAGTTTGAATTTTTTTAGCGACGTCCTACAACTACAAAATTAAAAATAGAAGTTTTCCTTCACATTTAATTTGTTTTCCTTAATTAGTTATTTCATTGAGAACATATAAATTTCTTTGAAAATACTAATAGTTTTCGCGCGATATTGCGTGAAAAATGTGAAATTTAAGGAGAAAAAAGACAAGATTTTCCTAAAAAGGCTCCAAATATTTTCTTTTAACTTTTGTTAGGGACAGTGCTACAATTAGTCTATGAGATAAAATAAATGCCAAATTCCTCTATTCTGTTTTCCTTTCTTCAAAAATTAATTTATTTTTACTAGACTCTCACATCGATATTTGCATTAGTGGCTATTTCTTCACATTATTGCATTTACGAGTAAATGTGCTTTAAATTATGTCTTATAAATTTTCTCGAAAACTCAAAACTGTTCTGTGAAAACGAGCTCAAAATTCCAAATTTTTTAGAAACGCTCAAATGCCATTTTATCAAAAACGGCTTCTATTTTTTACTTCAAACCTTTAGTACGGGTTGTACTAATTGCACTGTTTAAGATGACATAAAATTTCATGTCACTTTGCTATATTCTTTTGTTGTTGTTTTTTTCGAAAATTACACAAATGCATTATTTTAAATATCACTCAGAACTTTAACATGCACATTTTTAAGTGATTTGTATTATTGGATAAGCAATAATACAAATTGCAGCATATGTATTCCGTTTGTAAGTGGAGCTAAAAATGACTTCCAATGAAGTGTTTCAAAAGTCTTCTGTGAAAAAGTATCAAATTTCGCATTTACAGTAACGCTTAAACACAATTTTCTTAAAAAACGGTTCCCAAGTTTTCAATAAAACTTTCCTTGTAGGACGAGATTTTACTATTCTTTAATATTCTAAAAGTAATATTTCAGTTCCATCATTAGAAAACACAAAAATTGAGAAAATTTGGGGGAAAAATTAATGTTGGGCGGGAATAGTTGACAGCTGGCAAGAGGATAGGGCAAGATTGTAAAGCTCACCCAGATCAAGGAAATTAGAAAACTAGTACGAGAAAGTCTGCGCCATTTCATAGCACTAGTTTCGATTGCTGAGCTGTAGTTAAAAAAATAAAAACAATTCTTACCATTTCCCCGACTTTAAGTCAAATTGACTTTAAATACACTTTGAAAATAGCTGCAATATTTCTATGCCTTTATTTTAGTATTTATTATAAATAAGTAATGAAAATTGTTTTGTTGTTAAAAAATAATGAATTTTTTTAATAATATTGGAACCGACATTATGATTAAAACAAGATTCGCGTTTATAATAACAGAAAAGTGAAATTTGTGTAATAACATTTAGTATAATAGAAAATATTCAGTTGAGATCATAGGTTCTATTTTTTCTCAGTGTAGTCTTAGCATCAAACAAATATCATGCATTAGTTACATTATATCTTACATTATGATGAAAAAACATACAATATATAATATAATAAACCGTTTTACACAGCATCATACGTATATTTTCACTTTCTCACTTTTTCAAAAATTGTAAACACATAGTTTTTGGTCTCTGACACCTGTATTTTCACGCTAGAACTGCTGAATCACAGAAAAGTTAGTCAGTCGGTGCCTTTTTGGAATCCGTACGTTTCGCAGCGTAGACAAATTTCTTCTTTTTTTTAAGATCCGTTAAAGAAAATCGTTTTTTCTTCATAGATAAATTAAGTTTTCAGTTTGGCGACTACGCTTCCATAGATTACAGGAATGCGTGAAAAAACACATGATCTTTATCGTACCGTGTACCCACAAAACGTTGACATTTGAAATATTTAAGAACGCTAAGAAATTTGTAATGGAACTAGTTTATTTAATCATAATATATGTTAATTCGAGTGCTATGACTCGTGATTTTAGGCACGAAACTGTTAAATTTCTAAGTAAATAACTTTTAAAAGCAATGGTTAATACGGGATATTCACAGCAACACTGAACGTGCGTTTTATTGTACTGAACTAGAGTTCATCAATTGATTAAGTGTCATATTAGCTCAGTTTAATAAAATTATTGTTCGCTTAATTATTATTAAATTTCTTCTCAAAATACATAACAGGAAATCGTTAATAATATAATGCGTCTATTTTGCAAATGTACATTCCCGCCTGAGATATGGCATAATATTCTGTGGAAGCTCATACTTTAGTGCCCAGACATTTAGATTGCAGAAGAAAATTATCCGAATAATGAAAAAATGCCATCCACGTGATCCCTGCAAGTCTCTTGCCATTGAGCTTGGAATCTTACCATTGCTTTGCCTATTTATTTACGAGTCTGTAGTATTTGTCAAAAATGACTTACTTAACGGTGGGAACATATTTTCATGTAACACCGATATTTATAGTTACAACACACGACGTAGAAATCATGTTCATCAAGTGCCAGTATCAACAGCACACTACAAGAAATCCACAAAAAATACATGCGTTGATAAGTTTCAACGCATCGCCAGATGAAATTAAACAATTAAAAATAGTACACAAATTTAAGCTAAAAGTAAAATCTTTTCTGCTGCATTACTGTTTCTATACAATTAGAGACTATACTGATCATCTAAAAGAAAAATAATGTTTACTTAAACAAAACAATTATACAGTTTAATGAATTAGTTTACATTTGTATTGTATAATTTAAAAAAAAGACTTAAATGCCTGTAGCAAGTAATGTACTTCAGCTTCCGGGTCAATGAGCCCGATCTCGATCAGGTTTTTGTCCAGTTTCCCTGATCCATTGAGCAAATGCTGAGATGGCCCCTTGATTTGCTTCTGGACGTAAATGTAGCTTCACTATGCGCACATTTTTTTGAGCTTTCCGTTTGCTTGTAGTGGTAGTAGAGGTTAGGGTGAGTTTCTTTATTAGCAATACAGAAAAATCAAATCTGCAGTTCATTTACTGTTATAAATAAGTTTTCTATAACAAAAATATCTAGTTTTTGAAATGTTAATCTCTAGCTTTTTAAAACTTATTATTATTATTATTATTATTATTATTATTATTATTATTATTATTATTATTATTATTATTATTATTATTATTATTGGCGAAATCTCCCCAAAAGTGGAAGACGTTAAGCAAGTAAGTCGATCAATTCAAATCATCAATCATCAAATCAAATCAAATCAATCAAATCAAAAATCAAAAAAGAAGGCTCGTTTACGTTCTTCTGACCATTTTGGTCGGTACTGTTTTTGTTTAGATTGCTCTGACTTAACCCCCCATTTGTCTACTTTGTGTCTGAAGGTGTCTCTTTCTAAAATGTCTGCTGGTCTTATGTTTGCGTTTTTGAGGTCCTTTCGAATTTCATCTAGCCAAGGTGTGGAATTTTTAAGTGATGTTACATAATTTAGTATCCTTTTTGTCAGTCAATTTTCCGGTAGTCTGTTGAGATGACCAAAGAATTTCATTCGCCTTTTCCTAATATCAATTTCTATGTTTGAAAACTGTTCTGTTATTTTAATTGTTTGCAGCTTGTAACCGTCTTGGGTATGTCTTGCTCCTAGAATTTTCCTAATGATCTTTCTCTCTTCTTTTTTGATTTGTTCAAGTTCGTGTTTTCTGTTAAGGTTCAGTGTTTCACTTGCTAGAGGATTGTTGGTTTTAAGACTGTGTTGTAGTGCCGAATTTTTGTCCCTCTTGACATGCATTTTTTGTTGTAGAGATTTTGCACTAACCCTAATCCTTTTTTGACTTTTTGGAGGCGATGTTGCTGTGAGATTTTTTCAAGGCCTGTTGGTTCAATGAATTCTTCCAGGTATTTGAAATATGGGACCCTATTGACTTTACCATATTTTGATTTCAAGCTCGCAATTTCTGTTTTTGAACAAAAGAATTCAGTTTTCTCGAAAGAGATTTGTAAGCCTACTTTGAACTACTCAGTTGATCTATTATTATTATTATTATTATTATTATTATTATTATTATTATTATTATTATTATTATTATTATTATTATTATTATTATTACTATTTTTTCATCTTTCAACTATTAATAGTTAAATTGTTGGGAAGGGATTCTGAAACTCAAGGAAGCGTGCGCAGATGATTTTCTCCCCATACTTCACATGCAGTTTTTTTTACTGTTTTTGACTAAATAAATATAAAATATAAATCAATCGAAATTTAGAGAGTTCAACGAAAATGAAATTCTCGTCATTGTTTTAAGAGTCCCTTCTGTTCGCGGAAAGAATTGAAGAAAAAATTTGGAGTAGTTTTTGAGAAATGATTTTCTTCTATAAATTGTATTAATTTCAAGCCCAAATTATGTGAAAACTATTCGTTAAAAAACTGTACATCAGGTTTTTTAAAGAGCTATTTTTTGGAATAGATTTTATCTTTGGCAAAAATCTCTTATTAACTTTACAATTTTCGAAAATAGAGAGTTCGCCGAAAATGGGATTAGAGCCACATTTTTACCGTCCCTTGATACATACGAGAAGAAAGTTAGAAGTAAGAAAGTGATGCAGTATTAAAGAAAAAAATTAAAAATTGCACACATTTTGCGCAGAATTACGCGAAAACTACTCATAGTTTTGAAAAACTTTACATAACCTTATTTCAAGATCTGTATTTAAGGAACACATGTAATTAACAAAAAAATATTTTTTCATTATTATAGTTGTAGAAAGGAACATGAGACCTGCACCATTCTTTTAAGCGTCCTTTACTCTATTCAATCTTTATTAAAAAAATTGGTGCCATTTTGGAGAAAATTTTGAAAATGTTTCTGAGGATTCATGTAAAGTACCCTCAAAAATAAAAAAATAATCCGTTTGAAACTCCCAAAGCCTCGAGGTCGTTCAGATCGATCGGGAATTATCAATTTTGGAGGGAACAGACTGAACGGTTTAGGCGCTAGCGTTGACAACAGACAGGCAGATAGACGGTTTGCCTTCGATTTTTTCAGTGTGAAGGACTCACACAATATGGATTATGAGTACACCACGTATTAGAGAAAATAATTTACTAAATATAGCAACATGATTTATCAAGTTTCTCGTGACCAGGGTCCGGCAGTAAGAGTTTTTCTGCCGAAAATTTACAGCTTTCCGGCGCCCGATTACGTAACTTCCTCTTCTTACGAAGTAAGTGCGAGAAAGTAAAAAGTATACACGAAAGCTTTACTTTCAGGAAAAAATAGTTTTATTAACGATTTAATTTTAATGAGGGGATGCGTGCGCAGAATTTATTTTATGAAAAGAGTCACGGCAGCTAAAAGTTTGAAAACCACTGTTCTATATACTAATTCTGGAAAATTCGAACTTGTCAAAATTGTCTAGAGCTTGAAGAAAAAGTTGTATCAATTAAGATGTTTAACAGCCTGCTTTATTAGCAACTCACCCCGGTTTAGAATATTTGAGCTGCTTCCGCTAAGTCCATGCTTCCGAACCTGGAGGCCAATGAATGAAATTATTGAAGCTTGTATACGAGCTGCGGGCTGAAATGCAGTTTGTGATACGATTCGATCACGCGCTCAGATGCCTACGTTTCGTTCACGCGCGAGTATACATGGAGGAAAAAAATTGTGGCGCAAGAAAATGGAGATTTTCCTGGAACTGCACTAAGAAAATATACATGGCCCAATTATTTTTAAGGTTTGTTCGCATTAAATGTGTCGGTCATTACGCGTTGGACAGACTAAAGGATATTTTATGTGAACGCGAGGGCCGAAGTCCCGAGCCTCGTCCTCAACTGCGCAGCGAAGCGTCATTTTCCGTAGAAAAGTGGGTCGGCCGCGCACACCGCGCCGTGTGTGACTCATTCTCGGAATCGACAGCGCGCGTCAACTACTCTATGGCAGCTATCTTGCTACAAATTGCATTTCTACCCAGATGCGTTTATGGAATAGAATCAGTCACGTGATTTCTAAGCCCATATCCCCAATAGCAACCTCTATGAAGGTCATTGACCTTGCAGGAGAATCGAACGTAGGGATGACTCTTAGGCACAATGTTACGAAACCAGGTACTGTGACCGAAACAGTGCTGTCATAACACCAAATGCTAATCTGCAACCCACGCAATATCCGGCAGTTGCGTTTGTAAACAATATTCATTGTCCTTTTTATTCTGATTAAGAAGCTGCGGATTGGCAACATTTTCATTATCGTTTCATGTTAAGTTCATTTAATGTTTGCTTTCACAGTTAGTTATTACAATTTGTTAAAGATTATGAGTGTTTCTATGTGTTGTTCGTTGCATGCCCGGTAGCGTCAATAAGTATCGTTAGAACCGGAAACGAAGTATAGTACTCGTAAAAAAATTGATTCATTAAGATTTACTGAAATCGAGTTTTGTACCATTACAAAACTTTATTCTTTCGTATCTCTTAGTAATAGTAAATATTGGCGATTCGTGCCTGTTGGAGTAAGTTTGCAATAAAAGCGACATGTACCGCAATTTAAATGTTTTAGTTAGCTAGTGTAATTATTTACATAATTTATAAATATATACATTTATTTATATATGCAATTATGTATTTATTTGTTATTATTTATTAGTTATGTAAATCTTAGGTCATGTAATCACTTATAATTACTCTCGTGAGTCATAATCATATCACAAAGGCTGATGGGACAATGATTCCTCTAAAATCGCGGCACACATAGCAGCACTCAGTAAAACAGGGCACCCTCCTGCAGTAAGTACCAACATAAACTCAGTGATAATATTATGTGAATAGAAAATTGTATTTTAGATCTTTTCTACGATTGTAGAAAAATATTTTGTATATTATATTTGAAATTATTCTCGGCACAAAGAACAGGTGAATACACTATGTAAGCGAAACATGACGTAAGATAGCTCTTCTCCACAATCCGAGCAGCTCTTTCGTCGACCGTAGAGTTTGCAATCCCGGAAGCTCTTTTTTTAGAACGCTCTTTCCATCAGCGTCTGTGTTAAAAACATTGGTTTTGTAAACCAAAATGAAGAATGTGTTTTAAAACACGCACAGTTGCACGGCGAACACGGAAGTTTCGGCAGCTTTATGTGATTGACTTTCCAATGATTTGTGTTACAGTGAGACGTTTATTGAAGTCAGAGTGTAGCAATTTTCGTAGAACTGAGTGTGTTCTGTGAGCAAGGAAAAGCGTGATGATTTCATCTACATAAGTATGCGTGTTATTTATTTGTAATTGTAAGCGATGGTAACTGATGATATTATATATATATATATATATATATATATATATATATATATATATATATATATATATATATATATATATATATATATCCCACAAGGAGCGATAATTGTGCTCGTGAAAACTCAACTTCAAAAGACATGGTCCGAATCCCGGCGACCAATTCTTTGAAGAAATTTAATTATTAAAATACATTGTTACTCAGTAACAAGGTCACAATTTGATTTCTTTACGACTGCGGATCATCTTCTCCGACCGTAATCGCGTCCAACAAGGCGACGGGAAAGGTGACAATTATATATACTGTTCTTTCGAAGAAAAATCAACATGCGACAATTATAAGTACACAACATTGTATATCTGAGACGTGTAAATTGGTTATGTGCCAATTCCAAAAGCACTGAAACTGCGCATGCATCTCCCAAAACCTTCCACACCGACGAATTGTGAGTCAATGGTCATTTGGAGTAGGACTTTTATTGCCGGACACAGTCTCTGTTATTGTGAGCTACCAGTTGTTTATTATCAGAGGCGAATTGATAATAATCCATTTTCTTCTTACAAAAAAGATTTCCTCCTGACTCAAATTTATAAGTCCATTATATATATTTAATACATGACTTCAGAAATATAAAATATTAGAAAAATGTTAAGAGTTTTCAATTATTTTTTGTATTTATCCCAAGAATAAACGCGGGGTAAAACATACGAGGTGAGTATGCGAGTGGTAAAGGCGAGGATCGTAAAGTTAACATAAATAGAGGAATATACATAAGCCGAGCATTTATTCGAGCCCTTTTTCAATTACACCATGCAGGAAAAAATATATCTTTATAAATATGGTTTTCTACTCGTCGCTTTCACATAACTTTTATTTGGCAGTACTTCTGCTAAAAGAGACAAGAGAATCTCTATGGTCCACCCTTTGAATCACAATGCAGGCAAAGAAAAGACACTTTGCCAGAGTTCGTGAAATGGGATAACACTACACATGTCAAAATGATGAATTGCCTTAAAGTACACAAAAAGTAATTTCGTTAAAATATCAGGTTGCTTGCGGCATAGCGTGACCCACTTTAATTGTACCTTCGGTCTTCTGCAAACAATATCAATCATCAATATTGCAGAGGCAGGTAGCGCGTAGCCTCTTCGGGACTTCCGAGTTCGAAAGACAACCCCATCAACCTCAAGATTGCTGACGTCACACAGTCAGTTTTTTCGCTTGATTTTATATTCACATTTTGAAGTAATTCTTTCCGTTTTCAGTATATTCAAAAAATTGGAAACTAGAATTGCTACAAAGCAGCGAAAAGTTTATATTTACAGTATGGGAAAATGATGTAACACTGATAATATATTTCCTATCTTGTGTAATACTTTCTTCATGAAACTGCTTGAAACAAAAAAATCAATATTCGGTTTGTAAAATATCCAAAACTGATCTATTTGTTGCATGTGTTACGGCTTATGTCCGAATCTGGTTAACTCACGGATTAACTAGTTAATGTGCGCATTATCCACAACGAGCAGGTAAAGTTCGAAGGAGACACTACTTCCAAGCATACTTCCGACTTTAGCCGGTTAAAGTACAACCAACACAAGTGGGTACAGTAGGGAAAATACATATCGATGACGATGAATAACAAGTATTACGCGATAAATAGGAATCAGACTGTTGGTGAAAAGTATCTCCAACAATCAAAATATCCGTTTAAATCCCAGGGTCTGAAGTTCATCCAGATTGAAAGAGAAAATCACTTTTCAATCATCATCAATCGTCTGAATGGTTCAGGCGCTTTCGTTCACGTTAGACAATTAAACCAATTTTACTTTCTCGTGTACTTACGTGTATACGGAGTAATATACGTAGTATAGAGAAAGTTCTGTAATGCTGCGGAAAATCGATTTCGAGATATCAACGGAAATACACGTATTGAGGTCCCCTGATACCGAAATAATGTTTTGTTTCAAAACCGTCCGTCTGTCCGTTTTGTCCGTCCGTCCGTCCTTCCGTCCGTCTGTCCATCTGCCCGACTATCCGTCTGTCCATCTGTTCGTCTGTGAACACCACTACCGCCTAAACCGTAAGTAGGATTTTTTCCAAAATGGATATTCTTCGGTAGATATTGCTCAACTCAAAGCGCTGCGATTTTGAAAATCATTCTTTAAAATTTGGGAATACTTTACATGAAGCCCCGGTGACATTTACACAAATTTTCTCAAAAACTGTTCCAATTTTTTTCTTTAAGTTTCTTGTAAGAATACGGTAAAATACACTTATAAAGATGACATACATCATTTCGCTCGGCAGCAGTGGTCGAGGCAACATCGTGTGCCCCGCTCAGTAGAGCCTCGCGGTCTGTGACTCGTTTACGTGTTTTCATCGAACTCAAGAAGTTTAAGTGTCCGTGTAAAGTAAGCAGTCTACTTCAGTGCATATAACTGTTCTGATTACGATCGACCTGTTTCTCATTGTGAATGGGGAACAGAAAATAAATGGCGGATGCCGAAGCCGCTACCCGAGGGCAGGCCTCTGACTACAGGAGCCAGCCCGTTGAAGGAAACCACACCGGCCGTCCAAGTTACAACAGAGTCGTTCTCAATGCCATGTGCCCGGAGACGGAACAAGGTATTATAATTGAAGGCAAAGACCACAGCACGCCCCTCGAAAGGTACGTAGAAGCTTTAGCATCGATTGTTCCGCCTAGTCACATCACGTATGCTTCAAAAATTTCAAATAACAGGGTGTGTGTATTTTTGAGCAGTAAGCAGTTAGTGGATGAATTAACAGAGAAGTACAAGACTATTAATATTGAGGGCTCCTCCCAAAATATTCGGTCTCTTGTGAGTAGACAGAAACGTATCGTAATTTCAAATGTTTATCCTATGATTCGTAATGCAGTAATTGAAGATGAACTAGATAAATTAAAAGTGATACGCAGTTCTCAAGTGTCGTTTCTCAGAGCTGGTTTCGGTAAAGAACAGTTCACTCATATCTTAAGTTTCCGTAGACAGGTGTTCGTTCCGGAAGACTCATTAAGTTTGATACCTGAAGCCATACTGATCACATACAAAGGAGAAAGAAACTGGATTTACATGTCAAGCGGTATCATTAAGTGCTTTCACTGCAAGGAAGAAGGTCATATTGCCAAAAACTGTAAAAATGTAGGAGACATTAACCTCAACCAATCGGAAGACATACTTGATAACAATGTAGCCGCTGACAACGAACAAAGAGATAAGGTTCCTAGTTACCATGAATTTCCCCCACTTGACCAAGGCAAGCCTGTTAAGAGAGCCTTATCACAGATCACAAGTATTCCCAGCAACAATTAAAGTGAACTTCAGGAACAACAATTCAACCGTCCCCAAGGAAAAATTAACGGTTCGGCAAAACAAACTAAGAAAAAGAAAAGGAAGGTATCCAGGGAGAACACCGTTAGTAGCGTCTGCAACAAGAAAATCATAGTGAAGCAACTAGCCCCAGCGAAAGAAAGAATAGAAGGATCCAACAATGTACTAACGTACGAGCAACTAAAAGACTTTCTGGAAAATACTTATGGCTTAAGTAACCCTCTTCAAATATCTCTCAGTTACACCAAAGAGACAGACAGGCTAATTGAAATGCTTAAAGAAATATATCCATTACTGTCTGACAGAGGAATAACATCAAGATTTCCGAGAATTATGAAGAAACTTAAGGACCCAGTCCTCTCAGATTCTTCAAAGGAATCGTCTGACAACGACGAATTAACAAGCGAAGATCTTCAAATATGAAGATAAGAATTTTACAATGGAATGTGAACGGTTTTTTCACTAGATATGAATTTCTTCAGAAGATTCTAAAAGACGAAAACTATGATATACTGTGCATCCAAGAAACCGATTTCAAAAATAAGCACCATTTTAATATAAATGGTTATCAATGTTTTTATAAAAACAGAGTGATATGTGGAAATGCCAGTGATGGTGTTGCGATTTATGTTCATACGTCGATCAAGTGTAGTGAATGCGCTATTACAAGTGACCTAGAAGTATGTGTGATACGGCTGCATATTGGCGGTAGTAGTTTTCATCTGTGTAACGTATACATTCCTAATGCGTTTCAGCTAGAATCTCGCCACCTAGACAACTTATATTCACAAATATCTGGCCCGGTACTGATAGTCGGCGATTTTAATACCCACAACTTGATTTGGGGATCAAGCAGAACTGTTCGTAGAGGGAAAGTTGTTGGTGAATTTGCGAACAATGAAGATCTTATTGTCTTGAACGATTGCAGAAAATCTACATACTTCAATGCGGGTAGCGGCAACTCATCTTGCATCGACCTAAGCATCTGCACTCCAACTTTGGCCAGATATCTAAAATGGAACGTGATGGAAGACCTTCACAACAGTGATCATTATCCTATAGCATTGTCATATGATAATTCGATTATTCCTGAAGACATCTATATGCTCAGATGGATATTTAAAAAGGCTAACTGGAAGTCGTACCAAGACATCATTGCGAGCAAAGTTCAGAACCTTAAGAAATTGAACATCGACGATTCAGTGCAAATAAACGATATTGTGAACAACTTTACAGAACTTATACTGTCGACAGCGGATGTGACTATACCCAAAACAAAAAATACTAAAAGTAAGAAGAAACTACCTTGGTGGACAAAGGAATGTGAAGAAGCGGTTAAGAATTACAAGCACTGGTTTAATGTATTTAAGAAACATAACACAAATGAAAATAAATTCAAGTTTAAATCAGCACGAGCCAGGGCAAGAAGAATCATAAAACAATCTAAAAGGAGCTGCTGGAAGGAATACATTTCATCCTTAAACAGTAAACTGAACTACACGGAGGCTTGGAAGAAAATAAACGCTATCGATGGAAAATTCAGAACAAATTACCCGAAGTCTATGTATACGCCAGACGGACAATTCATTCAGGACCCGTGTGATATTGCAGATAGCTTTGAAACGTTTTCGCCTCCAATTCTAGTGATGCGAACCTTGCGGATAGCTTCACGAAACATAAAGAAGAAACTGAGAGATCTCCCCTAAATCTGGAAGTAGAAGAAGATGAAATAGATGATTCCATACAACTGAATGTACCCATTACGCTCCGAGAACCTAAGGTCAATATACGTCAACTAAAAGACACAAGCGCCGGTCCCGACGGAATACCTAACATATTTAGCCGGATGCTCCCTGAAGAAGCTATCAGTGTTCTTTTAGACATTTACAATTATCTATATTTAAACAATGTCTTCCCACAAAAATGGTCAGAAGCGGTTATTGTTCCAATTCACAAGCCTGGTAAGGACCAATTTTTAATAGACAGCTACAGGCCTATTGCCCTAACGTGTTGTCTGTGTAAATTACTTGAGAAGGTAGTGAACTACAGACTTAAATGGTACCTAGAAAAACATCAGCTAATATCGCCTCATCAAAGTGGTTTTCGCAAGAACCGATCTGCCTTAGACAGCATTGCAATAATTGAGAACAGCATCTACAATGGATTCGCCAATAACATGTTCACAGTGGTACTAAGCCTCGACATCGAAAAGGCATATGAGATGGTTTGGCGACGGCGTATTATGGACATAATAACGAAACATGGAATTAAAGGCAACATAGCTAAGTTCGTGCATAACTTCGTTAAAGAACGTTACATTAATGTCAGAGTAAGAGGAGCCTTATCAGAGAGATATATGCTGACAAATGGAGTACCGCAGGGCTCTGTGCTTAGTGTGACCTTGTTTTTGTTGATAATAAATGAACTGCAGACCAAAATCAAACCTCCCGCGCTAGTAAGCATGTATGCGGATGACTGTAATATATGCATCACTGGTAATCATCTGTCTTCCATAGCAGTTATAGCGCAAAACATCTTAGACACCATCCTGCAGTTCTCCACTGAAGTTGGTCTAAAATTCTCCAAGACGAAATCCACATTCATAATTTTCTCCAGGAAACGATCCACTGAGAATACTCTATCCCTGAATATCGGTGAACACAAGATAAAATAATGTAAAACCTTAAAAGTCTTAGGCCTGACACTTGACGAAAGATTATCCTGGATACCTCATATTAAAAGCCTGAAAGTGGAATGCACGAAAAGGCTAAACTTGATGAAAATCATAAGCCATTCGGCGTGGGGGGCCGATTATACTGTGCTTAGAAGAACATATCAGGCGTTGATCAGGGCTAAAATGGATTATGGCAGCATATTCTACGATGCTGCAAATATGAATATTAAAAGAATACTCGACCCTATCAATAACACTGGTGCCAGGCTTATATGCGGAGCATATAGAACACGTCCGGTGATAAGCATGTTACAGGAAGCTTATTTACCACCCCTGGATAAAAGAAGAAGAAATCTAATTGTTACAATAATCAAAGTTACAGCTAACTGTGGCAACCCTGTGAACCAAATTTACCAGCTGACATACAGACATTGGAAGAAATTATGTTTCAAAAAGAAACTACCAAAACCAATTACTGTACGGGCTATGCAAATACTAAGCACAATATCAGAAAAAATTCCCCCTCTTAAACCCATCAGTATCACTGACTATGCACCATGGACCATGCAGGACATTAAAGCTGAGGAGCTGACAAACAATCCTAAGAAGTCAAAAATTCACAACCAAGAGATAAGAGCCAGAATAGGAGAAGAAATTGCCAAATATGAGAACTATAACAAAATATACACAGATGGCTCGAAAAGTAGCAACTTAGTGGGATGTGCCGCTGTAACGTCAACAAGAGTAATATCAACCAAACTGCCCGACAAGTACTCAGTCCTGTCCAGCAAATTATATGCCATCATCACAGCACTAGACTACATTCTCGAAGACAATGAACGTAAATTTTTGATAGTAACAGACTCCAAATTAGCTCTGTCGACTATTGAAAATGTCTTTTATTCAGGAAACCCGCTAGCTTTAGACATTGTTAGTATGATCAGAAACTTGAACTTTAAAGGTAAAGATATGGTTTTTGGATGGATCCCGGCTCATGTGGGTATCACGGAGAATGAGCTGGCAGACATCTGCAAAAGAGGCGTCACAATTTGATGAAAGAAGTAACCTTCCCATAATACCACAGGACTATCACGCCAACATCAAAGGAAAATTACAAGAATTGGACAGACAGGAATGGAATAACGACGCCCAATGTAAATTAGGAAGTATATGTGAATACGATGACTGCAATCCAGCCACATTCTTCTGCAGAGCTGACCAGGTTGTGTTAACTAGATGCAGAATAGGTCACACCAAGCTCACACATGCCCATCTGATCTCAGGAAAAACAGCTGTTATGTGTAATATGTGTAATGTTTCCATGTTTGTTAATCATTTATTTCTGTGCCCCAGGTTTGAGACTGACCGGACGAGACATGGTGTTGAGAACGACCTGTCAAGTGTACTAAAGGACAGAGATCAATGTAATCGGTTTCTCAAGTTTTTGAAAAGCATAAAATTGTATGGGGATATATAAGACATGTGTATAAACTTTAATAATGTAATGTGAATACCTATAATGTTCTATGTCCCATAAATGTCATAACTTTCAATGTACAAAAATATTAATGTTATTTTGTAATTGTCGCTAATAACCTTTCGTAGTTGATGCGACATAAAATAAAAAAAGATGACATAGGTATGATTTTCACCGTTAACTCTGAATTTTCGAAAATAGTAAATGTTTGAAAATTTTTGGCGTCTTCCTAAGCTACGAAATTGAAGATAGAGATTTTTCCTTCAAATGACATTTGTTCTCCGTATTTAGTTATTTCAATAAAGTAATGTAGTACATTTATTTGAAACTTGTAGTAGTTTTCGCGCAATGTTGTGTGCTATATGTGCAATTTAAAAAAAGAACATAAATAAGATTTTCTCAAAACGGCTGCAAATTTTTTCTTTACCCTTTTGGTAGGGATAGTAATAAATATTCTTTATGTTTATGTAATAAACGCCATTTTCTCTATTCTTGTGTTTCTTCAAAAATTACAAAAATGTAATTTTTACAGTAACTAGCCTCTCACGTCGTTAATATTTACATTAGCGGCGATTCGTTCATATTATTGCATTTATGAGTACACTGCTTTAAATGATGTCTTATAAAGTTTTCATGCAAACTCAAAACTTTTCTGTGAAAACGAGCCAAACATTCCGCATTTTCTCAAAAACGACTCTAAAGTTTTTCCTCAAACTTCTTATACGGACGTGGACTGTTTAGGATGCCATTAAATTCATTTTGCTGTATTCTTTTGTCTTTTTAAAAAATTACACAATTGTACATTTTTGAAATATCTCTCACGCCGTTAATATGCACTTTTCAGCGATTTGTATGCATTATTGAATTTGTGAGTAAAAGTGCTTCAAATGACTTCAAATAAAGTTTTTCGAAAATACAAAATATTCTTGTGAAAAAGAGCTTCAAATTTTGCATTTACACTAGAGCTTAAACGGTATTTTCTTAAAAAGGGCTCCAAATTTTTCAACGAAAATTTCCTTATAAGACGAAATTTTACTCTTCTATTATTAGTAAACCGAAAAATTGAAAAAAAATTCAAAAATGAACTTCGGACGGTGATAGATATCAGCTGGAATAAGTATGGGGAAAGTCCGAAAAGCTAGCTCAGAACAAAGAAATTAGATGACTACTTACAAGGGAACAGAACTTTCATGTCGAAACACCACTCGAAATTTTTATGCCACACGCAATGCTCTATCAGAATCCCATTTACAAAATATTAGTTGCCAGTTTCCACTGCACGGCTTCAAAACTGAAGCTAAAATCTTACATGGCAATGTAATCTCGCGGCGCCGCTGGACATCCCTACGTCGAGCGGGCGGCCGGCTGGACAGGCCGGTCACAGGGCCAGCGGGCGGGCAGGCGAAAGTCAGGAGCAATCTCTCCTCTCAAGTTAGTGCGGCACGAATAAAAAGTAGAAATGACTGGTTTCCACTGAATGTTTTTTAGGTTAATTAAATGTGTTTGTCACCACGCGCAACGAATAAAACCTTCATTGTCACATTCTTCACATTGGCTTTTCATAGTTTCAAGGCAATACTGGAAGGGCACTACAAATTAAGGGGGAAGTTCTGTTATGTACCTTGTAGCAAACCATGAATATTTTATCATATCCCGGAAACGAGGAGATGAAAATTGAAAATGAATGAAGGATTGCAATTGAAGAATTGTGTTTCTATCGGAAACTTTGGCGTTTATACTATTGTTGGACACAATTTTTTCTGATTAGCGGCGGTACATAAGCTTTCCACTGTCGGGAGAACAACGTATCAAGTGGTTGGATTTTTCCTGTGGTTCCGGGAGGTATCTGGAACAATTCAATTGTCTTACCTGGAGGAATATCTTCAATACATTTTTTTTGTCATTGTACGTGGTACATGAAACTAAAAGAACAAAAGTTTCACTTACAAATGGAAAGAACGCTTCTTTAAACCATGTTTCAACTCTTTCATTCCCATTTTTCCTGATTTTGCAACAGTAACAATTAGGTTTTCGGCTTGAAACATTCTTTTGGAGACTACTGGACCGAAAAATCCTTTTGGTTCCTGCAGCAAAATAAATAATTTAGGCAATAAAGATCCATCCATACTTATTATTTGCATTATAGTGTACAATAGTGATAAAGCACTAACTGATTGACCAACTGTCTGCGTGTGTTTTTCGCCAACAAACGACAAAGTCCGTTTTGATCGCATTTCGCGTTCAAATACACTTTGGCGTGTATTGTACACAAAAGACGGTGAATAATGTGAAAATCTCTCTTTGCCATTTTCGACAAATTCCTCTGCAACCACATCCTTTTGTTTCGTCGTGAACATTAGTGCATGATACATATTTTGTTATTTTCCTCCTCTTAATTTTATGTGCAATTTTAAATCGATTGATCCAGGCGTGAGAGGCAGAAAAAATCTTATTTTCGCTGCCAGTTTCTTGTGAAATTTGGAGGGTCCACGGTCGCAGATCTTCATCATTCACATTTTGATTTGTTCTTTCTAGTTCAAATCAAGCCCAAAGTTTCTCATACATAATTTTTTGTGTTCTCTAGGATTCACTGTCATGTTTTCCACTTGCTTTTTCCACAAATATAGTTGTCGCCTTGACATCTTGCGGCGAAATTTCTACGAAATGTGATATTGAATATTGTTTCTTACCGCCCTCATTCAACCAGAATTCCACAGATTTCTTCTTGTAGCTAATGCTAACATCTTTATTTGCATTTTTCACAGGGCTCGGATAGTAAATTGAACCGGAGGATTTGCAGGGTGACTGACATTTGGAATCATTAATTTCCGGCGATTCGCTGTATGATTCTAATAAACACTTGTCCATTTCATCACCTGTAGTAGAAGTATGCTTGTATCAGTCTGTATCATTGTCACTGTCATTTGATTCACAAACACTTCCTTCACATACATCGAGGGTAGATTTCTCATAACGCTCCAATCCTATCCTATTATTTTCAATCAATTCAATGATGCATTAATCCATTTCGCCTTCTTTTTCATTAATACTTCCCATCGGAGATAAAACTTTGTTACGAAAGTAACTCAAGACAAACTCGACTATGTTAACGGGATTTAAAACAACTTGCTCTGTGACCATTGCATTTCTTTCTTCCTTAACAAGGAAAGGCAAACTGGGCGCGAAACTACGCAGCCCTTGTTTATTACAGGGCCGCTGACGGAGCTGTCCGACTGATGCGTGACCTTCGGGTTCCTCGCGCCAGCTCACCCGCCTTAAGGGCTGCCCAAAAGAAACGGTAGAGGCCCCAATGTTTTTCCTAGATCTTATATGTGTTTTTAAATGTTTTATTTGGAGGTCTTGCTGTGGAAACTGGCAGCCAATATTTTGGATATGGGATTCTGATAGTGCATTGCGTGTGTCATAAAAATTTCGATGGGTGTTTCGATATGAAGGATCTGTTACTTCCCTTGTTAGTACGAGAAAGTTTCGAAATCTTTTGTCGTTATTAACCATAACAAGTTTCAAATAAGGACAGAAAGTATGCGTGAGAAAGTAGCACCACTAATTGTCATCGAAAATGATAAAACGGCCTTATGTCGGACGAAAATCTAGGAAGTATTGAATCCAAATCTTATATACAATCATACCATACCAAATTGGTATTTGATAATCAGTGACACATGGCATTGAAAACATTTTGCGCCAGCAGTCGCTGTAAGCAGATGGCTTCTGAATTTACATGTTATGACCAGAGAAGCCCTGACATATTGCAGTCGATTATACATAACCCTTCGAATTTGCGTGACCATCACAACTTTAATCAGTTGACACATTCGTTAAATATTTTTGCACAATATTTTAAATAACATATAACGTATAAGTATAAAATAAAATATAAGAAACAGTATAGAGTAACCATGATGAAAAATTCTTTCAATTGCAAGAAAGACGAACACAGCCACAGTAAATAGTACACGTATGTGTAGACAGTTTACTAAAAGTAATATAAAATTATTCATAGAATACTTTCTGTAGGAATCGTGAGTAGCGATTTGCAATACTGTTGATACAAGCGAGCAATAAAATTAATTTTTTCCGATGCTTTCATTTCACTTTAATACATGCTTTCCTCTTAATTAAAAAATGAAATATTTCACGGAACAGCAAAACTAGGATAACACGAGGGATTAGAACATCATGTAAACAAAACGAATTCTTCATTTCATTTCGAAGCATCGTAACGTATCTCATGATTTCCAACTCTAGTTCCAAAAATAGGAATCATTGTTAAGGAAATTCATGAGGGAAGCTAAATAGTGAAACACGATCAAGATATTTTGAACTCAACTAACAGAACAAAAGCAATGTGGAATATAGTTAAAAATACGACCGTATCAACTACAAACATTGTAGAGAATGTTGTTGTAAAAGATAAGTAAATGATCGGGCAACAATGACTAGACTCTTCAACCAATATTTTTTCGAGATTTGCAACTGACCTCACTAGGGATCTTGACACGAAAACCAACATCAGACGTTTTCATGAAAACTGTCGACACGAATTTCTCTAAATCAATTCAGTAGACGAATCAATTACAGTGGGGAACAAAAAAAACTTTGCTTCTTACCTCCAGGATGAAAGTAGGTGATTTCGAAGGAAAGAATCGGGCTGATTTTAAAAATCATTATAAAAAGTTTCTATCATGCAAGATTCAAAAGATATGAATATACTTACTATTTGAAATAAACAAAATCATATACTAATTTCCGCATTGTCACTCCGATTATATTACTACCCAATTTTATGAGCATGGTTCATATGAGGTAAAAACAAGTTAAAAATGGAATACTCACACTTGTGCAATAATATGCAGACATTAAATGGTTTGTTGGCATTCTCCACCACATTGGTAGAGCGAATGACAATGATTTAAGTGTTACATACACCCAATACCTAAGGTTCGTTGTACAGGTGACACAACACTAGCGAGCAGCCAATGGTTTATCCTGATCAAAAAGACGACAGCCAAAATATACAGAAAACACAAGTTCTATAATTTCATATATTTGTTTCCTTTTAAGTTTGCGTGTAAATCTCCCATAAGCGTAACAGAAGTTATCGAGTTGATTCGCACACTGTCGATTTGCATTTTATCGAACCGATTCAATTCTACAGATCAAGTGGCGAATTTCACTTTATAAAAAAACACAGAATTGTACTGTATTAATGAATTTGAGGCACATGCAGGCCAGACATGAACTTCACTCTCCATGCGGGTACAGTTCCTTTTGACACCGACTGATTCAGAATTTGCCACCCCAACTGTTGGATACTTGTATACTTGCGATAACGTAAGGGGCTAACATTCTTTTCGGTGACAGTGCGCAATAGGAAATATTAGGGCGCACGTGACTTGTTTTCAAAACATTCACTAAGACCTACACGTAATTGAGCGCGACTACCAGACACACGTAGTTCTCGCTCAGCAGCGGTCGTGAACAGACGTGTCTGTCCAGTGCGACCAAAGCAGTCCGTTGAGTGCGAGCAATGGAGTGAATAGCGTACGATGTCAACCCATCAACCGGCCGGGCAATAAACCAGGCCTTACAAACCCTCATCAATTCTGATTTCGCCGATGAAATCAACAGCGAAGTGAATTCTGCGCATCAAAATACTTCATCATCAGAAGAAGAAAAAATGGATCAAACCGTCGACCCAGCCTCGAACCAGCAAGGAAACGAGGACAGCGAGGCGGCCATCAACCCAACGCTACAAGCGCTCAGCGCGCAGCAACCCCTGATTCAACACGGAAGCAACACAAACAAGAGGTCAGTCAGTGACAACATAAACTCTCAAGATCCCAAAAGATTCAATTCCGATCCCAGTGCAGGTAGTGTAAATCCAACCAGTGATATAGAGTACAGTTACGGAGTTCCAATCGGAAACAGATTTACTGAACTTGAAAGATTAGACCAACATCTCGAGGAAATACGTTTTGAATATACAAAGGTTACGTCGGGTGAACAGCAAACTCTAATACAAAAAATTCCTTCTATCTATGTAGCAGAAATAAGTAACCTCAATCAATTTATAATAGAACTCAAAACCAATGTTACCAACAATTTCGTAACAGATGTAAAGTACAATTAGATGCATCAGTGCAAAAAACCCTACAGACTTTCGGAAAATAATAAAGTACCTCATACACACACAACGGAAATTCCACTCATAAAAGGACCCCGCCAACAAAAAATTCTCCGTTGTGTTAAAAAACCTTCATCAATCTATATTTGAACAGGACATTTTTGCAGACCTTAAACAGCGTCACCCTTCAGTGTTAAATATCACAAGACTACAAAAAGAAGGTAATCCAATACCAGTGGTCGCAGCCGAATTCGACGGCACAGAAACACCCGAAACTATACTACAAATAAACCAAATATGCAACCATTGAGTGATTACAGAAAAAAGGAAAAAAACCCAACGGTCCCATTCAATTTCAACGGTGTTTGGACTACGGACATACAAAAAATAACTGTAACTATCCAATGAAGTGTGCTTTTTGTGCCGGGAACCACTATTCAGTGCATTGTCAAAAGAAAAATGAAAATCCCGTGTGTGCGAACTGTCTCGGTAGACACAAGGCTAATGTAAGAAACTCAACTGGTAGTTACTACAAGAAGTGACAGACAGAAAAACCAAGGCTATAAAGAAAATAAATAGAAATACTAGCAACCCCTCGTCTCCTCCGCCCCCTCCCAATCAATCACAAATCGACTTCCCGGGTCTACCGCAGACCAACCCACCAGAAAGTTTCACTCATAACTCCGACTCAAATCCTCCCCTTTCACCACTTCGACAAAATACTCTGAACGGAAATAATCCTAGGTCTCGCATACCCGATCCTCAATCAAATAATCCCATTCTCTCCACAATTATCAATTCCATCACAACTTGTATCATCAGTTTCATAAATTCATTAATACCTTCAATCATTAGTACGATTCAAAGCTCGATGGCTGAATATTTAAACAACAGCCATGGCAAATAATAGTAATAATAATATTATTAATTACAATAATAATAATAATAACAATAAAATCAATAATAATAAAATGGTCTTACTAAACTGGAACGCGAACTCTATCACAAATAAAAAAAACTGAACTAATTCACTTTTTACATTACTATAATGTCGACATAGCCCGTATTACCGAAACACACTTAAACAAAAACAACAAACTAATTATCCCTAATTACACAATATACAGGACAGACAGACAAGAAACAAAAGGAGGAGGTGTTCTCATAGCGGTAAAATCTAATTACTAACATAATTTAACAATACTTCCAAACACACCGGGATTGGAAACCGTTGCAATAGAAGTTATCTTTAACAATAACGTATAGAAAGCAATATCTGTTTACAAGCCTCCAACTATCAAAATAGTCAACACTAACATACAAAATTTATTCAACCCAACAGAAAAAGTTATACTCTTAGGTGATATCAACGCCAAACACCCAAACTGGGGATGCCAAAATAAAAATCGTGACGGTAAAATATTAACACAAATAGTAAACAATCACAATCTTAAAATAATATCCCCCAGAGAAACCAACGTTTTTTTCACTAGATCGAACATGCAAACCTGATATACTAGACAGTGGAATAACCAATACCAACAATAACTTTTTCTCATCAGTAATATTTGAATTAGATTCTGATCACATACCTGTTCTTGTTTCATCACAACAACTAACACCACCACACGCCCCAAGACCATCACCAAATACACTTAAAATAAACTGAAAAAAGTTCGCAGAGATAATCAAACAATCAATACCCAGAATAAAAATCTTAAACAATCCTCTCCAAATAGATCAGTCCGTAACAGTCCGTAATAGCTATCGCCCTATTACCTTGCTAACTTCCTTCTCAAAATTTTTTGAAAAAAATATTCTACGTAGACTTAAACATCACCTAAAAGCAACTAACTCAATCCCCAAGGTACAGTTCGGTTTCACAGAAAAAATATCTACGCAACATCAAATGTTAAGACTATCAGAACACATCTACTTAGCCTTTTAATCAAAATACTATTCCATAGCACTCTTTTTAGATGTAGCACAGGCATTTGATCGTACATGGCATCAAGCTCTCAGTTTTAAACTCACCCAAATAGGCACACCTTATTATCTACACACAATCATTAACACATTTTTAAGCAATAGAACCTTCTCCGTCAATGTGAACAGCCACCTCTCTAACCCCCGATGCATCAAAGCAGGATTACTCCAAGGATCCCCATTATCACCAACGTTGTTTAATCTGTATGTAGCAGACATTCCCAAATCAAAAAACATACATTTAGCACAATTTGTGGGCGACACGACATTATACATCTCTGGCAGCTCACTAGCAGACTTAGGAGCAAAAACACAATTATACCTACACACGCTTGATAGCTGGGCCGCGAAATCCAGCTAAATCCCACCAAAACAGCAGCAAAAATATTCTCATTTAGCCCATATACTCCCCCCTCCCCGCTAACAATTAACAACATACCAATAGAATGGTACCCACCCAACAAACCAATTAAATACCTAGGACTATATCTTGACTCAAAATTAAATTGGCGCGATCACATTTAAACAAAGATAATGCAAGCCAAGGCAAAACTACAACTAAAATCAATAATAAACAGACACAGTTCACTATAACAAAATACCGTTATAGCAATATACAAAACCATAATAAGATCTTTAATCACTTACGCCTGTCCCGTATGCATTTACGCCGCCAAAACAAATATTCGCAAACTCTAAGTAATCCAAAATCAATCCTGAGAACCATAACTAACGCCCCATTGTTCATTACAAATAATCAACTCCAGAAGGAATTCAACATTGTATCATTAAATCATCACATCACATACCTTGCTACAAACTTCTATCATAACATACACCAAATTCCAGCACTCACCGAATTCAGACTCGCAAAAAATCCAACCCATAAAACCAGAATTCAAAATAAATACCCTTTCCATGTCTTTCAAATCAAATTCGCTAACATAGAACCAGATTAGAGGACCCATAGTGGGCAATCTCTCCATTGTATGGTATATAAGCTTAGAATAAGTTAGTAAGTAATAAAAATTGCATATGTAAAGTTGATATAACTACCTATGTATTTACCTCCAGAAAAAATAAATTAAAAATAAAATAAAAAAAAACTACCAGACGCAAGAATAAAGACTGAAATCAAATTCAGAAGAAAAAAGACACACGGAAGAATGTTTTTTGCTTTCTCATGAAAGTGGCGTAGATGAATTGAACAAATATTTTATTTTTAAATATATTTTATGCGTATTGATTCTATATATCTTACAAGTGCAATATAAATGTGTTTGCATTAATAGCAAAGTACGGTATGTTACGGTGCAAAGATACGGAATATTAAAAAAACTGGGACGTGATATGGCTTTTTTATTGTGATTTTCGTAATGTACGGACAAAATTGAGTATGTTGTGCACTGTAAAAGTCGTGTTCCATAGTGTCGTCCGATTCGTCTGATTTACAAGAATTTCCTAATTGTTAAAGTCTTGGGCGTCTGTCATTATACCTCCGTTAACTCAGATATTTAATGCAACATTATGCAGCGGAACATTTCCAGATTTTTTAACACTGGATTACTATCCTCGAAAAATTGCGTCATGGCTATTCTTGTATATGCGAGATGCACGATAAAAATTCCATATTTCCAATTTTTACATTAGAAATTTTATTTAAATGTATATTACTAGATACGTCTAGTAATATACATTTAAATAAAATATTATATAAATAATTTATATATAAATTATAAATTAATTATATATTAATATAATTTATATATAATATACATAATTTAGATAAAACCTCATTTTATCTTTTTAATAAAAAATATAGGAAATGTGCAAAATTTTGTAAAATATCATTTAGATATCTTGTTTGATTCTAAGAAATAATTATCCATTTGTTTTACATCAGAAGAAACAGTCTGTAATACTCAAATCCAAATGAAAAATACTCTAAATGCTAAATTCTAAAGAACAAATTAGTCTCATTCCATTCTCCGAATTTGCTCTGTCACACATCAGTACTAGCAAACGCACAATGTTGCAGGTATGAACATTCCCTACATGTCTTCAAGTTGCCATCATAGTCCTCCTCTTCTCCTCATCCTCATTTATATAATCAAAAAGCATCTTGAACTCTTAGTACATCATTCTGGCAATTCAAGTCAAATTTTTTTTCTGAGATGCTATGCTGTCCAATCACGAAAGAAAAACTACCGAAATACTGTCGTATATCTGAGATTTACGTGCCAGTATTTTTAAAGAGAACTTTGTAGCTAACCAGAAAAACTAGTAATTGCTTTACCATCTATAATGTGAATATTTACAAGAACATCACAAGAATAAGGATAAGAACGAAAAATATAGATTGATAAAAAGTATTCACGAATTTGCCGCCGTCCTATGCGAGAGCTGTCGACTATCTATTTTTATATAATTTTGCTTGAAATATAATTTTTAATCTTTTATTTATCACATGCGTCTTTAACCCCTGTTAACATGCAACCCTGCAGGTTTGTTAAGTGCACTTGTACC
The DNA here is from genome assembly GCA_011170035.1 of Teleogryllus occipitalis. Lineage (NCBI taxonomy): Eukaryota > Metazoa > Arthropoda > Insecta > Orthoptera > Gryllidae > Teleogryllus > Teleogryllus occipitalis. Next base: position 4,736 of record BLKR01007449.1, on the reverse strand, counting down.
TGCCTGTAGGTTAAGAAATTTAACATCCTTAGCAATGCATTTTAATATTCCTAGCAACATAAACAACCTTCGATTCATCGCAAGTCAAATGTTTGTTAAGCAAAAACATGGCGATGTACAAAACAAATCAGAATTAAACAATTTAAAAGTGATTCACATTGGTTTGCGGAATAATTATTCTTAATTGTAATATTATTAATAGTACAATTAGAAAAATGTATGTTAGGTAAATTAACCTCATTTTCCTCACATTCCACCAAATGAAACTATTCCGGTAATCGTATTTACTGACGATGTGAAGGTGTCGCCACTGGAAGTCAAAGCGCCAATTTTCTAACCTAACGTCGTTTCTTTAGGCATCTTTAGGTTTGGGAGAATTATTTGCATCCATCTTTCTCGTACCACCGTGTACGAACATTGTTTATATAGATATACTACAAGCAACGCCCCACAATGTCATCCTGACGTGCCGCAGCAACAGAATTCATGTGTTTACTATCGCAGTAATGTAATTTTTCGCATAATTCGTGAGATATTATAGTGACCGATAAAATGCTGAACATACCACGAAATATAACAGTGTATTTACTGCCTCGTCCACATTAAAAATCTCGGCTCCGCTACGCTCCTCCTCGATTTTTAACTTTTGACCTCGACAGTAATAACACTCACAACTCTTCTAGGTATGTTAATAGCTATAAACAATTCTTTTCTCAGAAACGGCTCCAATTTTTTCTTTATATTTTTTCATTTATTTAGCGAAGAACGGTAAAGAGAGTTGTGGTGATCCCATTTTCCGTGCACTCTCTGTATTTTCGAAAATTAGAATAAAATTCGAAATGGTAAATTCGAATTTCCCGTACTTCCTTCGAGGTGCTGTCAGTCCGTGAAAGTAATTTGAGAGATTTTTTGTAAGACACAAGTCTCTTTAAAAATTTTAGACTGCAGAAATTTCTTTCTAATTATTTCATTTCATAACAATTAAAAATTAAACTTAAGACTTTTTTTTCAGTCTTCAACGACGTTGCGAGAGATTTTGCAACTTTAGGTATAATGAAATAAAATTCATCTTAATTCCTAAATGTATAGCATTAATCTAAGTTGAGTTCGAGATGATTAACATATATGCTAAACATACTATTTTTTTTCAATTAAGATATTCTTAGGATCCAACAGAAGATATCTGATTCTACTGGTATGTAGTAACTATCAAGGAAGTTCATCCATTGTTTAAATTACCTAAAGTTTTAAAAATTTCTTAATGTTTTTGAAATTTAGAAAGCTATTTCTAGTGAAGATTCATTTTTTAATACCAAATTAAGGAAGTAGAGCTCACCTGTGTGCCACGAACGGTTATCTACTACGGTTATCTACTAGCTGAAAATCGTATGTTCGGGAACTAGATTTGAAGAGGTTCTCTTCCGAGAATTCGTGAACATATTCCAGTTTTCACTAGTTGATCGACAGCATCAACTTCAGATTAGAGCCAAGATGCGTTTTTGTTGTAGGATTTGGTTTGTTTCCAGATTCCTGCTCAAAATGTATCAACGTCATCTTTTGCAGGAGGGGCAACATTCCCTTCGGTTTTTGAGTCAGATTGCGATAGAATCTCGTAGCGTTTCAAACAACAGAGTCTGTTCACGGAAATCTAATCTACGTTTATAACGTCTAATGCGTTGAGCCCGTGCTTGGATTTTCGTTTTTAGCTACTTAGTTGCCATTAGCCCTGTTGTGTCATTTTGAATTGGTTATTTTTGTTCAACATGGAGAATTGTTCGTTGAATTTTAGAGGTATGCCGTTCTTTAGAAGATGCCTCGGCTAAGAGTGATATTTCACCCCGAATGGCGGATATCCAGTTCATAATTCTTTTCGTCCATGGGGGTATAATTGAGTTGTTTACTCTTGTTTGGCTATCGGCTGTTTGTTTTCTTGGCTGACGCCAGAATTATCTGAGATACCAGAGATGCAGTTGCATACACGATGTGATTGATTTCAGAATTATAGTTCTCTACCTGGGGCCCGTACCACCTCTTTTAAGACAGAATTCACTGTCTCCATAACCCATAACTTTAACATTTTCATATATTCTCCACAACGGTGCACGATATTCAAATTAAAGTAGGAATGCTGGTTGACGCCATCTTACGAGACGGACGCATCTGGTTGTGCTCTTCATTTTTTGTGAATATCTACTACTTTTAGCGATTTGACAGTGCCTAGTGTGTTTTAAGTGCTTTTATTACTTGTTGCAGGTTATCTGAGAATATAATTTCAACTGATTTTTTTGGCTATAACCAAGACAAACAGATTACGAATTTTAAACGAATTTTTGAACGTTACGAGGACAGTGTATCAAAGTGAATTTGTTTCAAATCTTATTCTATATATTGAAGACAAACTTTCAGATATTATCTTTTATCTAATTACGGTAACGTATAATCTACTGATTGTATTAAACAGTTGCAGCTTAAGTTGACGAAATTCTACGTAGCCACATTGCCAAATTTCGTAAGTACTAGCTCCATTAAATTGTGCGTAGCATACCTTCTAGTTTTTGCATTGAATCTTGATTTTTAACTTATTTAATACACATCAATTTAACACTTTTAAAATACAAAGCTAGGTTTTTGTTGCTCTTATCTGGGTTTTCTTGTATTTATTTCAATTTTTATCACGTACATTAAAACGCATTCGTGACATGGCTACTGTTCGTTCCACTCTCTTTACTCTCTACACTCTCAAAGCCTACCTTCTGAAAGCCTTCACACACATAAACAATAATTTAGATCAACATATCCGAAGGTTGGAAGAGGTCGTTCTCTACACAGACGGTTGGGTACAAGTCGGCAACACTGCGAATAATACCAACCGTACACCCGTGACTGTACAAAAGACACAGACACCGCATCCAGTCACAACTCAAAACAAATTTAGTGTTTTAGATTATGAAACAGATTTTCCTCGCCTTCCTGATCCTCACCACCCTTCTCTACCATCGACAAATACATGCACAAACCAACGCAAACAGGCTAGGAAGCGCGTCAAAACCAAAACACGTAAAGCTGCGCATCCTAGCTCACTTGAAAACAAAGACATTCCTACTGAGCCTAAAAAACAGGTACTTATTTTAGCTGACAGTCATGGCCGCCATCTTTCCTCCATTCTCAGTAGGAAGTTACCCTCCAATTTCTCAGTCTCATCTATTTTTAAACCTAACGGGAGGTTTGCAGATGTGACTGCAGAATTGGACACCCACACGAAAACAATGACCAATCAGGACACAGTCATTATCATAGGAGGGCAGAATGACATTAACTTGGGCGGTAACTTTACACCTGAACAACATGTTAACAAATTACAATGTGCCGCCCAAAATACTAACATTGTAGTCTCGACTCTGCCCTTCTGGTACAACAGACCAACACTATGCAGCGAGATTAAGCACGCAAACCAACAATTGAAACTGCAGCTGAGAGAAACAAATGTCACACTTTTTGAAATGAATTTCCTCTCAGCAAAACACTTCACCCGGCATGGTCTTCACATGAACCTTGCTGGAAAACATGCAGTCGGTAACAAACTTGCACAATACATCATCAACTCCAGTCCTACGCAGTCTCCTGCCAAAAATCCGTCCCTTTCGCCTTCCTTACGTTCTCCACCCCCCACCCTTATTTCGAACCCTGTTGCCTCTTCCTCTGAACCTACTCCCGTTTCTCCCATTCCCACTACCAATTCGTCTTCATCTGATGCCCCATCTTCCTCACAACCTGTCACTGCCCGGACACACTACAACCTTCGACCACGCACTCGAGGTAAAAATGGAGTAAATATATAGCAACTACAGTCAGATGCAGCAGAAAAACATTCGTGTAGGTACTTGCAAAAAATAAACATTCTTCACCATCATGTTCAGTCCCTTTCAAATAAAACTGAGTTTATCGAGGCAGCTCTACAGAGCGATCTAAATCAAACGGACGTTCTTTGCTTTACAGAACATTGGTTATCTCCTAATGAACTTAGCATTTTCCAAATTCCAAACTTTTACCTCGCAGGCTTTTATTGTAGAGAGAGAGAATCTCATAAAGGTCCTACGTATGGTGGTTCTTGTATTTACGTTAGAAATAATATTGATTCTATCCCCTTGGCAGAATTAAATGTGTATTCCATTGAAAATATTTTCGAAATTTCTGTTGTACATCTTACTTCACTAAAAGTGATAATACTTTGCATTTACAGACCTCCAACAAAGAGAGCTGCAGATTATATTTTGTTCTTAGAAAACCTGGAGATAACACTTAACAAAGTCAGCAATCGCTCTTTTGAATCCATTGTTGTATGCGGAGATTTTAACATTGATTTTCTGGTCGAATCTTGCGAGAAAGAAAAGTTTCTCAATTTAATTAATTCATTCAATTTAGACATTACAATTAATGTACCTACACGAATCACACAAAATTCGATGAAGGCAATTGATCAAATTATAATTAACAAAACTACTACTCGATATGAAGTTGAAACAAAAGATTTAGGATACAGTGACCACAATGCACAAATTCTTACCATTATAAGAAATGCGATCACTGACACAATAAATAATACACGTATGACTAGATTGTTTACTGAAAGTAAAATTAAATTATTCATAGACTACTTGATGCAGGAGTCATGGAAGCGGTTTATAATACTGCTGATACAAACGAGAAATATAATTCTTTTTTTTCAACTCTTTCAA